>JAPDRQ010000052.1:0-154794 GCA_030247915.1 Neophaeococcomyces mojaviensis
TGTAGTGTTTCAGCCGCGTACATGTTTCTCAGCTTGCTCACAAGTAATCCTATTCAATACCAGAACACTGTGAAATTGGCTTAATCGCAAGAGTTCACAGCTTTGTCCGTTGCCCTCGAAAGCTGCAAAGATCATGGAGTCTGCCGAAGGAGTAACTGCGTTTAGTCAGCGACAACATTGCGTTCGCCATAGGTTTTCTTCGTATTCCTCACCATTATGCTCACTTTACTGTCATGCAAAACCAGCCGTATGCTCCTTTTCCAACTGACGCCTGTGAACAAAGGTTGTTCCGGAAACCTCTTGACCAAAAAACTTACAGATGGGCTTTCATTTTTCTTTCACATTGATCACAAACGCACACAGAGCCTGTCCAGTTCACATTTCAATACAATCTCTTCGCTATTGCATTGTGCTCCTGATATGTCTTGATTCATGATGCCATAATACACATACTTCCACGTTACATCGCTGGACATCCGCATCCTGACCGTCATTAGTCGACTGTTTCAACATCTGGTAGAGCTGTCTCTGCAAGGTTTCTGGGCAAGGCTGAACCCGTCGTCATTGTTTGTGTGATGGTGGCCGTTCATGACAGAGATGTTGGTGCATTGCTGTTCGAGGAGATTGAGCTGCTATGGCTTCAACCGCAACTCTGAATACCTTGCTGTCGCAACTTGCAAAAGTGCTAGCTACAATGCTAGCAAAATCGCTCATCCACACCAGCGTGTCTCTAGTAGGAATATCCCCCGAGTTTAGGGAGCCAAGACAGTAACCAGGATCTCGCAAGGTGCCTGCGTATGCTCGGACTGTACCTTCGTACAGCCAGCCTGGTTGTCGTTGCCTGATAATAATTAAACATATGAATCCTTCAGGAGCTCGAAGGATGTATATCCATAACCCGCCTCACCGTTCCATCAAGTTCTCATGGATTCTGACCACGATGAGGAATGCTCGTGTCGGTCCACCAACGACCCACGTCCCTGCAATTCAGATCTCGGTCACCATTCTAGGTTGCTTCCGTATCCACCTTTTCACCCGGCGCATCGGTCCATGGATGATCCACATTCATCCGGTCCACATTCCCTCCGACGAAGACGAGGCAGGTTGTACCGACCATGTCGATTTGGCGTGCAACTGGTTCCACCTCCACCGTGATCCGAGTGGATTCGCTTAGATGTACGTATGATAATGACTTCAACTAGTGGTATGGTGTGACGAAGCCGCTACTGATACAGCGGAGGTATTTCCCCTTCTTGCTCAAGTGATGGCTGTTTCCTTGATGCTTCTTGGCTCGTGAGACACGAATATCGTGGTCTAGGATAGGGTAGTGTGCGAGAGTGATGGTGTTTCTCCGCTTCATTTGTGGGGCACCAAGCTAAGGATGGCGGAAGATCTGTAGTATATTTTGAGATGGACGTCTGGGATCGTCCAGGAACGGAAAAAAACCCTGTAAATTATCAGCTGATTCTGAAACGGAGAAGATCAGATCTGGGATGTATATCGAGACTTGCAAGGGTATAGAATTTGGTCTAATGTGGATGGGGCACATTCCTAAATTGTTGTCGACTCGTCCATCGCTTCTACTTGAGAGCTGCCTTGGTAGTATTGCCAAAACATTGTCGGCTACGGTGCAAAAGAATGCGGCGATGGTCATATTGTGGAGCCAGAAAAATGGATAGGTAGAGAGTGCATGGAAGTGAAGATGCAATTCAGGTTGGAGGAGTGATGAGATTCGTAGTACGTGTTATCGTGCATGTGTCGTGCATTGGCTTTTGGTCGTGCTGCCTTATTTCAGATGGAGCAACGCTCACTGGTCTGAGTAATGTACAGCTTTGAGAGGGATTTTAAAAGATCCTGTGACAGCAACTTTTTTCACTGCATCAGCGCTTGGTTGAGTGGTATCGGAGCTGTTGCGAAATGAAACTGAGAAAACGTATCCCCATATCCAGTCATGCAGGCCAAAATATACTTGTAAGGAAAAGTCATGTTTCGTGTGCCGTGTGAATGGTTCGTCGTGTAATTTTCATCGTTGCTCCTCCCATATCCCAGACATGCGACCTCCGGACGCCGGTTTCGAGAGCATTGTCGGCGATTCGACGATACTTCCACTTGCGCTTGTTCGACTCTGGCGCCTGCTTCTGTTCTTCCGTTTGCTTGGATCGCCATCTGCAATGGTCGCTCGAGGGCTGAAACCGGTTGCACTGCCTGTGCTGCTACCATCAGGTGTGCTAACCATGCTCGCGGCGTTCATCATGCCAGCGGTGGAATTAATGTACGCTGGATCCATTCCGACATCTGTGCTCGAACGTCGGCCGACGATCATCTTTTCAAAGAGACCCTTGATCTCCCGGAGATCGCTCTTACCGTCATCTTTTCCGGTTCGCTCCATCTGTTCGGATACCGCACTAATTCTGTCCTCAACAACCATCCTGATCTCATCAAGCAGGCGAATCTTCCCTTCACTGTTGGGCAACCACCAATCTTCTACTTCAGGCAAGCCCCAAAGCTGTGCCATCTCTTTGCGAACAGAGGGCGGCCATATGTAACCAAGACGTTCGAAATGAGCCATTTGTTTGCGCGCCCAGGTCGTATATTCCGGTGTTCTTGGAAGGAACACCACACTGAGCCCAAGACTGGCGTGGCAGCTGAGTATCGCTCCCTCTGGTGCGGTGGGCGATCTCTTGATGGCATTATAGATTGAACACTGAATTTGAGAGTAATTACCGAGCTCGGCCGGCATACTAGGACGTTCTTGCCAACTCTGACTGATCTGTGAAGGATCCTGGTTTTGTGCTTGTAGCATGTGCGCCTTTTGTACTGCCATATAGGTTTGGTACTTAAGCATGGACACGATGCCGTACCAGTCAATCCAGACAAAGTTCAGTGGCCACAAAGCGCCTCTGAACAAGGGAATGGCTGTTGGGAAGACATCGCCTTCGCTCGTTTGAACATTTTCGTCCATTCTTGTCATTGAAGGATGATGAAGCTCTTGAATTTCGCACCTCAGTCGGTCGAGGCGCTCTGACATTTCATTAACCTGCTCTAGAACGTCGTCGATTAGAAATTCGAGTTCCTGCCCTTCTTCAATTCTAGCTTGAGTAGCGTTGGCGCTTGCGAATAGATGAGCGATGTCTCGTCCGATCAGTCGTAGCTGAGCGCCAAAATATGCCATCATATCCTCAATTGAATGCGCCTCAGAAGATTTTGCCTGTGCTTCGTGCCACTCCAGACTGTAAGACAGCCACGAACTGTCAAGCACGGTATCTCTGACTGCCATCAGAGCGGAAATAACGTCAAAGTGTGTATACCAGTCAAAAATCCTACGGCCTCGACTTGTCTCCATAATTGATTGCGGTGTGTATTTCGCCGTTAGGATTCCATATGCTGCTCGATGATGAACTGCAAGATTTGTCCAATCACCCAAGAACTCCTCGAAGATTGCGAGCTGCAGTACTGTTAGAAGAACGAGATCATTCCTTTCGTCGTTGGCTTCGAGCCACTTTCTTAGTTTGACAATCGATTTGCAATAATACTTCCAGAAGGAGTTGAAATCAGCTTCGCTTTCCGGGAGTCGCAGAGCGTGATGGTATGCTGCAAATGCGACAACTGCGTATAGTAGCGGTTCATACTGTAACGCGAGGTCGATGAGTTCAGTATGAACGAAGTCATCAGGGTCGAGTTTAAAAAGGTAATGGTAATGGGTCATCTGTTCGTGCTGAAAGCGCAGGTACATCTGCATTTCGGGTTTTAAATCCGGTTTGAGTTGCTTCCGTCTGTGTATAGGGCTCTTGACTCCAGCGATAGAGGACAACGGTGCCTCGAGTCCGGAGGTCTCAGTCGATGGAGTGCTCACTTTTTCTTGTACATTCACTGCGGCATCTGAGTGCTGCCTATGCCTTGTCGGACGAGAGGAACCTTGAAAGCTCTTAGTCCTCATCCGTGCTAAACTTGGTCTGTGTGACTTGGTGGCGATCCTTTGTGGCGGTATCTGCTCCTCTTCCTCCTCCTCTTCCTCTTCCTCTTCTTCCTCCTCTTCACTCTCATCTTTGATGGTCTCTAGCTTCGAGTCATCCTTCTCAGCTGCAGCATCCCCAGCAGTACCCTTGTGATCTCCCGTCTTTGCCTTCTTTGACGATGAGGTGCTCTGTGGGAACTCGCATTCTCGGTTACCTTTGCGACACCCTGCTAAGGATTAGCAACGCGCGAGACAGAAATACATTCAACTCACTGTCGCAAATAGGTCTTGTCTCATCGCACTAGGACTAGATTAGCATTTCGCGTTGCAAACAGCCGAGTTTCACACCTTTACTCTGCGACTGCGACAAGTGAAGCAACCACTTCTTGTCCTTCGATGTTTAATCGCGTTGGGGTTTGTTTCTGTCATTGCAGGTCCTTGAAGTGGCATTCCTTGACCAAAGAGGGAGATATCTTGATGGTATATAGCCTTTTGAGACTCAGGTCTATACCAGAACGCATATCCTTCATATGGAGTAGGAGGAGCCGATATTCCCTGGAAAGCCCCATAGTGATTGTCGTACACAGTGTACCCTCGATCGAACTGATCTAATGGAGGTATGTTCATAGGGTGATCGTAGGGGCCACTCATGGTAATTCCAACAACTCGTAACACAGAAGGAAGACCCGATCGTCAACACAGCCAGCGAAGTCGATTTGCCGGTTTGGAAGTGCCTCAAATGTACATGTTTTCCAGCAATCGAAGACACTCGTGCATCCCAGAATGGCTTCTTGACGACAGATGTCCACGTTGGCAATCAAGCAGGAGCACAAACGATACTCGAAGAGTACAGAAACAGCTGTGCACTTTTCAGACAACTGTGGTACCTGCAAGCTTCGAAATGTAGCAAATCAAGGTCAAACACAATCGAAGCTGTTTCAACTGGGATTTCGGACGGCTACTGCCGCTCTGGGTCTCTTCTCAGTCCTCAAGAGGTCCGGGATGTTATCAACCGTTTCTTGAATAATGGAGCTGGAGGACTATGCGTCAGAAATCTCCGTGCTCGAAAGCTAGGGTTACACTCTCGAAGGAATGGCCTTCCAGCCCAGTTTGGGGATGGCTGTCAAATGACCCGTTATCGTAGAGACAAACTTTAGTGTTGTCGAAGTCTTAGACAGGAAAACCTCGCAGCTGAATCAGGTTGATTGTTCATATGCTGTGAACGGGTCAATGATGCACAAAGCAACCAGGATTCAGATGAGAAATGCTAGGGTTGTAAATGTGATGTAGAGATGATGTGTGTCGATGCAGGCTATTCTTGCGCCAAATGCAGACCCGAATGTGTCGACTTTTTGAGAATACCTAGCCTGGGATGACCGGCGGCGCTCGGCTGGCGTAAGATCGATAAGTTGCTGTCAGCCAGTTAGGACAGCAATGCTATTATGTGTCTGCCTGGTAAAGACAAAAGCCTTCAGAGGTCCAATAGGTCTCTTGCTTCATCGAAAGCAATGAGGGACAGAACAGACTTTCGTCCTACCAAGTGATAGAAATTCTAGTTGCTCGTATCTGTGGGACTGTAACCTAGCTAGAGAGCCCGCAAGTGGGTGAAGCCGAGGGGAGGATGCTGGAGCACACTAGGCCATGAAAGAGAAAGCTTGCAAGTACCGGCAGCAGGGATAGTGTGTTAGGTCGTAATGGTATAGGCTGGCCAGCTTGCCTTCAGGAACACGTGAAGTTGACTGAACTCGTCCCAAAAAAAAAAAGTCCCGAGAATGGCTGAAACTGGCTGGACTGGGGGCGTCACCTTTCGGTCAAGACTTTCAACGCTACGTTTTCCACCAATATAGTTCTCTGTTGATATCCATACAACGGGGAGTTTGGTAGTCCTTTTCAAGTGTCCTTAGGATCCTTCACAGAATGTCTAACAAGACAAGCAGCAAGGAATATCATAGAACGTGGAGAAGATGCTAAGTTTTTCGGATGCTCGCACTTGTAAGAAGGAAGCTTCTACCTATGAACTCTAGTGTTGACAAGAGCGGAAGCGAGTCGAGCGGAAGATTTCAAACGAGAATGGTTTTGATCAAGCTAGTCGGTTGAGCAGCAAGGTATTGGATAGTCGGAGAATTTCTCTTGGCCCAAGCCCCCCGTGTCGTTTTCCGATATGATCGGTAATTTCCTAAGTGAGAGATAGCTATTGCGGTCCAGGCTGAAAAAGACCACTTTGGTAAGAGTTGGGCAGGCAGTGCTGTTGACACACTGAAGATCAGATATTGCTTCATCCAGGATGCACAGCTCCCGGCAGATATCTCAGAGAAACGGGACATGGCAGCCAAGGTCGTTCAATCACGCAACGAAACCTTCTCAAGGCTTCCTCAAACCGGAGGTGGACCTCGTCGAGAGACGAGTGACATAACAAGGTGCAGTTGTCAGAGGTGAGATTCGACAGGGTGAGAGATGAGCCAAGGCAAGAGCAGTCCCGCCGACTAGCCTAATTCCATGCCTGTACTAAACTGAATTGGGAGGTACTGTTTAGGCCAGACCACGTTGCTTGACGGTCCGGCGAGCTGGTTTCGCTCCGACATGGAGTTCCCTATCAGGTTGCATTGGTGCAGACATGGGTTCGTGTTCCCCCCATCACCAAACAGGGCTGGGGACGACCCTGTTGGGCATGAGGATGGGCACTATGATGTTTTCATGTAGAAAATGTGTCTTCGGGATCGCCAAAGCAAGCTTGAAAGCTCTTTTTCACTCCAAACTGCTGCAGCTTCCATAAACGCACACGCAATTGAGCGACACACCTCCAGATTTGTGACACAGATTCTTACCATCCATCGTGGTTACCAAGCAATAGCAGCGATGGGTAAACCAATAGCCTTCCACGTAGCTGATAGAAGTATGGTACTAAGCAGGAAATCGTAAATACTTGATACACTTTGTCGATCATCCTAAAATGGATCGTATGCTGGACCCATTTCCATGACCTCACATGCAAACTTGAAAACACCGAAAGAGAAAGACAAACTTCGTAGATATTTCTGAAGTTAGGCAAGCAAGCCACAAGTTATTTGAGTACTAGGTTGACTGGCGATAGTCACACAAGCTTTGCATTTATTGGGTGTGTTGAATATCGGTACTTGTGTGAAGCTGAAACAGACTCTGCATTTGGGAAATGGAGCTTGTTGGAGTGCCTTAGTGGCACAAGCAAATCTATGAAGCTTGAAACCGCAACGTCTACTTGCTTTGAGATCATCACGGTGATCCGCCGTTGTAAAGCGTAATGGAGCCGCATTTAGGCTGTTCAAATGGTATTGAAGAGCCAGACTCCAGGGAGTATCCCAAAAATCTTCACAAGAATTTGCTCCGTGGCAGATTTTTGCGTGCATCGGAAGCTCTGCATCTGTTCTTTTGTCCTTCCACAGCTGCTTGAGCATGTCGTGATCATCTTGGTCCAGCTTGTAAAGCGGATGATGCAACGCTGAACTCAATTCTTACGGTAGCCCGTCAGACCTGCAGGATCCCAAAAATGATGAAACTGGTGGCCATCAAAATAATAGCAACTAGCAAGAGAGTACGATGCGCCTCGAATCACTTTGGTCGAAGTTCCCTGTTGGCACAGCTCGATGCGGCGAGCTACGCGTTCAGAGTTTGAGATTGCCAGTTTTACTTTTTGGTCTTACATGTGGCTGAGCCAGCTGCTTCAACGGGCGGTCTGTCTGCTTTCTGTGGCGTTCTAGAAGCAACTAAACACTACTCAAGTGATGCATCACTCCTATGGTACTGCAGAAGCAAACTACATAAGATCCGATGCGGCAAATGATCCGCACCGAACGTTACGTGTGAATGACACTGATTACGGGCAAGAAAGAAGTTTGGATCCTGCATATTGCCATGGCCTAGGTGCAGTGGTGTGGACGCCATCACAAGCCAGTGACCGGAAAGCTCGGCTTATATTTAATCTCTAAGAGCCTCCGTGTATAGGAAAGTTAACGCAGTCCCGAACTGGCGGTCATTACTGGATACTCCCTCAACGCTTCGGCAGGTGGCAGAGTCTTTGGCTTGGCCTTTTCGGCGGAAGGTGGACAACCAGCTCGCACCTCGAAGTGGATTCGAATAGTGCGGCGACCACCAGAAATGAGGATGCCACAATCGTCGCAAGCGTCCAATATCTTTGATTTGACCCAGACAGCTTCGAAATTTTATCTTGGTGCTTCACGAGCTGAAGCGGGTCAGTGTGCTAACACTTTGATGGGAACGCCGATATTGATGTCTTCGAGTGTTACATTTGAGACATTACTATTGTTCCCCGTACGGAGCCTGAATTAGACTCATCCGATATTGGTGGCGGCTATCGCGAATTTCCACGCGCTAGAAATGGCGGCATCAGTTCACAATGGTGTTCGTTTCTGTGACTAAGCGAGATTTCAGTGCTTCCTCCAGGAGAACGTTTAGCCTAAGAAACGCGTTCACTGAGAGGTCCGTGCTGACGATTCAAGGCTTTTGTACCACATCAACAGCCATGACCCTCGTAGTTCAGGTTGCTCGCTGTTCTCGATGCTTTGAGGAGACGGGAAGATGCCGAGCTTGATCATCATAATCCGTGCTTCAACCTCATTCCTCGTATGCTGGCGTTGGTGGGAGACTAGCAGGCATTATATTGTGTAACTTTCTGTTAAAGCCATTCTCCACACTCCTTTGTTCTGCGCCGACGGTGTGAGCAGACGACAAGAGAGTTCCAGTCCCGGCCACGAGCCTCGTTGCAAAGCCAATTCTTGAAGTGATGTGTGATCCGGGCTAAGTTGATGCCTAATGACGCCAGTGGCACTTGGATGACTGGGTTGGCTCAAGGACGGTGGCTTCAACGGTAAATGTGTTAGTGGTAGCTCCAGCTTGGTCCCTGCTGCAATAATATACTATGGGTCCTGTATTCGGCAGTTACGGGTCCTCGTCATTGGCTGATACCCATGACGGCGTCCTGAAAGAGGTAGGGTGATTCCTAGAGGCCAGGCTCTTCGTGTTTGATTGCACTACATAATGTGTATTTCCAAAGTTGCTGACCCTTTGCACGGCGTGCACCAGCATGTGGATTCCTGCAAGTCAATACAACCGGGTTAGTCGGCGTTGGTAGCACATCGAGATATAAAAATTATTGGAAAGGATCAATAGTGGCAAATCGAAATCCGAATTTGAACAGAAACCGCAGATCTTCACCTTGCAGTTCGAGATGCAATCATGATTGATCAACGAGCTTGCGACTGAGTCTCCCGCATGCCGTACCTACCTTACTTCAAAAAAAAACCTTAAATCTCGACTTCAATTCCCCAGGGTCTAAAGAATCGTTCTTTGAGCCTCAAAGTCGTCAAAATTCGGTACGATATGGGGAAACTTTCATACGCCAAGCAGAGAACGAGGGTATGAGCATGACGGATGGAAAGTGATCGTTATTCCAGTTCGCGAGATCTTGCCTGAAATCTGAAGAGCACATCGTTCATCCGATAGTTGAACAACTGCCAGATGGGTATATACCTACGTAAACATCATTCTTCCGCACGCCTTCGTGATACTGTGGCTTAACCACCGGTGAAAATGTCGTGCCCGCTCGCTGAACCCTTCCCACTGCACTGGTATTGTACAGTGATAAAGACATTTACCCAATCCAATGCCCTAGACTTCATCGCTGCAAAGAAACAACCATCGGTATCGTAAGCAATCGTCAATAGTTCCCCATCCGTTGTTGATCAGGTTGTGTTGTCGCCTACCAACTCGCTCTGGTCTGATGGATTAGTCGGGTTCCTTCCCTCTTTAACTCCTTGGCCTCTACACATTGGGCAGCTATTACGTCCTGTAGTGAGCCACTAGTCCTATGTTAGCACGATAAATTATTGAAGCCAAGAAGGATAGAGTGCTTACCTCGTCGACACATTCACGATGATAGACGTGCCTACAACTAGTGATCTGACGAACCTGCTCGTTCTCTGCGTACTCGCCTAGACAGATCAAGCATCGATCTCCTAGATTGATGCTGATCACATGCTCATCTGTGTCGTTTATTGCTTCGGCTACCAGAACACCACCACGCAATAGGACACGGTATAAGCCGCCGGCAGAATCCACGTCTTCCTGAGTTGCCACAGGAGGTTTCGCCGGTCCCAGAAGGGTCGATAGCATTTGCATGTCTTCATATGTGGGGTTATCAGTGAAGAGACTGGGCATGGTGAAAGCAGGGTGGTCAGGTGAGACGTTCGTGCCGACCACATAGATGAGCCAACTTCTTCCGGCGCCTGGAGGCGGTCGGTCCGGTTCCACCACACCGTTTCGACGCGAATTGCCTGAGCTCAGCTCAGGTCGGCGAGCGAATTCCGAGTCGCTGCGTCGTCTTTGCCTGGCCGTGTTGAAAGCAGATTCTGCCGGAAGAGGCGGCACGATATTGTCTTGATCTTCGTTCAGATCCGGCAAGCCCGGTGCATGCACTGCCGATGCCGATGATGGCCTTCTATTCGGCGTTGCGGTTCCTGACCGAAGGTCTGCTGGGGTCGATGGTGGAGGGTTAGGGCCTGGAGGACTTTCAGACATTGGTGTGGGTGAGTTGTGGTTTGGGGTTAGCAAGCCATCCGGCGTCCTCATGCTTGAACCCCGAGTGCGCACGTGGCGCTGAGACTCATATTGCTGAGGAAAGTTGAAATTGGTCATGGAATGTCTACGACTTTGAGGACGAAAGCGGGTATCCGAACGTCGAAACAGGGCGCCAGAGCTACCGTTCCTCAACACGTTTGCAGGAGGTAGAAAGGGCAAAGTGAGTAGTGTGTCAAGACTCGGACCGAGCGTACCATTCTCATTGGAGGAGCCGTCATGAATATTAGGCATAGACCGCACGCCAACGAGAACAAGAGTCACTGACCTATCGCTACCGCCATTTGTTTGGTTGTCGTCTGGATTGTTTGATGGCTGTTGATTTGGCTGGGCCGCGAGAGGTGTACCGTTCTCGTCGTTTGGAAATTGAAATACCCTCATGAAATTGACGGGCGGTAGATCACCCTCAGAGGCATTCAAGTCGATGTTTTCACCTGCTTGAGCGCTTGCTGCATCCTGTAACGTCTGAACAAAGTTTTGAATACTACCGTCAAAGGCATCACCTCCCAAAGCACGCGGGCCATCAGGACCGTTGATAGAGGTGCCTGAGAGCTGTGCGGCTATGGCGGCGGCGGCAAGCTGAAGAACTTGAGAGAGTGGCGGATGCTCACCGCGGCGGATCAATCGAGTTGAGCGTGATCGAAGTCCGTGGGGGAAGCGTCGTATCGTGCTCATGCCGGATGTTATTCGAGAGCTTGATAAAAGATTCTGAGTTTCGGGCTCGACAGCATCCAACTCGTGAGGCGCGCCATCTTCAGCTTCGTGACGTGTGTCATTTTGTAGCGGCTGAGATAACAGTTCGTCCGACTCCTCGGCGAAAGTAACACGTGATGGTCGAAGAGGTGGCGACTGCAATCTTCTGTTGGGGGATGTCCGATGGTGGGAGGAAGCTAGTAAATTCGAGAAAGGAGCAGACAGAGAGTGTCGCACACGCGAAAGACGAGAAGCACTTCTCCTGGGCCTCTGTAGCAAGGAGGGTTGATCTGACGGCGCGGGAGCCAATTCATCATCCATCCTCGTCGTGAGGTCCATATCGTTCTCCAACGGCTGACGGTCGGCGTTCGAGGTAAAAAGGCGTCTCACAGCACCTCTGCTCGTCTCATTTCTTGCTTCCATATTTCTCCTCCGAAACGAGCCTGCTATGGAGAATCTGTCATTTGAAACCGACGCTATTCTTCTGTGATACACACTGGGTCGACTGCGACTCGACAATCCTTGGCGCAAGGCCTGCCCCTCTTCTGGAGTTTCTTCACCACTATTCATGAGTCCTCGAGCGACAGAATCGGGCAGCAAACGGGAGCCCAGGCGGGACATTGTCGAGTGACGCCAGTTCAGCGGTCTTTCGGGATGCGGTTCGATGGGAGGATCATGGTGGCCAGGAAACAGAGGGCGATCTTCTTGTTCGTAAGATCGGTCTGGGAGGTCATCGAAGGGCCGGTCGAGCTGCATGTCGGTCGATACTCGCTGCGATTGTCTTCTCCATGACTCTGATAAGACGCTATGCCGCGAGTTCGAGAACATCGACCTGCTTGAACTTAACGGCTGATCTGGCGGCTGTGTCGTGACGGGGGCTGGTCGGTCGGCATTTTGCGGTGTTTGGGTGGGCGGTTGGGAGCCACGAATGGTAGAGGCGGTGTTGCCCATGGTGGCGGGAAGGGAAAGAGCGAAGGCAGGTTATGAGCAGGTCGTAGGCATATGCATGATTAAAGGTTGCCTATGGCCCGCACCGGAGGCGCCTCTGGCAGATAGATGTTGGACAGGCCAATCTTTCACCACCTTCTGCTTGAAAAGCGAATCGTCTGCTTGCGCCAACTCACGTACAGCCCATGCAGGTGCTCACGACGTTTCCAACCTGGATGTCACGTCTATGCTTTGAGGACCACGTCGGCTCGTCGCGTAGGTGCAGGAGGCACGGGGTGGGCAATGTCAGATGTCGGGGACACAGCAAAAGCGACGCTCGTAAAACAATGAGTCTCAGATCCCTAATTGCACAAGCACATTCCGAGTATTTTGGGGGGTAAGCAAAGGACGACAATGATGCTGTAAAGTGAGATGCGTTGTTCTACGAAGGGCTGAAACAAGTGTGGAGGTCGAAGATGCGAGCCATTGGTCTCGTGATGATCTCAGCTCGGGAAAACATGTTTGGCCATCTATATCAGTGGGAAGCCTTACTTCCCATTCATCAAATTGACTGTGTGGTCCCGATGCCTCTTTGGCACAGAGCTATCGGTGTATACTGCTCTGTGGTAACGGTGTTTTTGATGTGATGCTGGGCGAGGTCGCCTTCAGGTCGGGCGCTGCTTCCGTGTCGACCAACTGAGTCTTGCAAGCTGCTTTATGCTCTCCTTTGACTATCCTTGAAGAACACTAACCGTGCAGGCTGTAGTGAAAATGACCATCACAGTGCCTATTTACTCGTTGCCTCTACCAGCTTCATCGCACAATCCATCACAGGCCTCTCGAAAGAGGAAACGCAGGGGGCATATCGAGGATGCGGCGACAGAAGATGGCTATTCAACACAAGAGCAGAGTGAAGAGGGAAACATAGAGTATACGGCTGTGCTCACGCCGGATGAGAGGACACAAAGACGCCTGGCTGGTCAACCTCTTGATAGTCCTCCGCCACCCTTCCCGTTTCCGCACGCCTCGCTGCGACAAGTGTATCCTCCTAAAGGGCAGCTGAAGAATGGCATAACGGGCATTGGTGATAAGCCTACGACTACGCCAGACGAGACTCATGTCTCCCTACGAGCGCAGCACCTTGCAGCGATGACAAGCGCACTACACAAGTGTCTTATGCAAAAGGATTTCAGAAGGGCTTCCAGAGCCTTAGCTCTGATTCTTCGGACTGAAGTCGCTGGTAGCACTGTCGACATCCGCCAGGGAGGCCTTTGGGGCGCTGGTGCTGAGGCTCTTTTGCAGGGCAACATGAGCGATGTGGCAATGCCCATTTCCAGGAAGAACTTTGAGCGGGTTAAGACATTCTACGACAAGCTAGCACTGCAATATCCCTGGCAGCGTAGGTGGCCCAACATCACCAATGCACAAGACTTCAAGTCTGCAATGTTTGCTCTTTGGATCTACACGGCCTGTGCCGAAAGTAAAAGACTGCAAAATGTCGACGAGACAGTACAATCTGACATGTCTCATTCCCCCTCAAGAAGCGAGCTGCGAGCAAAGCGCTGGGAGCTCAGTGAGGCCGAGAGGATCGCTCAAGAAATGGATACACTCATGAGCACAATCCCATTCATTGACCATCTTGACTTGATTCGTCTGAGAGGCATGGTAGCGCTGTGGGTGGCCGGCTTGGTCGAAGCACTCGATCTGTTAGAAGCTGAGTCCGAGAGCAATCGTAGCATGCAAGACCAAGACATGCATAGTCTCTGGCTGACTGGAGCTGGTGTCGACGAGCACGAGGCTGGACTGGTGACATTGTCGAATAAATCCAGTCAAAAAGCTGACCATGCCCGAGACCTGGCCTCTAACATGTTTGCCAAACTCAGAGATCGGGACGAATATGCCCACGACGATTCAGGCAACGAGAGCAATATCTCTTCAACCTATTCCTAGTTAGTACTACCTGCTACGTGTTGTCTTGCTAAAGCACCCGATGGCCATCCAAACTTCTTGAAATTCTTAGACTCGGCGTTCCAGACTCGGCGGAAAGACCTGTCGAGGTGAAAGCATCCGCTGGCATCGGGTGCTCATAGCTTGATCTCGGCCTTCTTCCTGTCTACGCTATGCACTCACTCTCCCGAATGTCATCCGTCGAAAGATGTCTTAGTCAACCAACAAACGGCAGAAATCACATGGAGAAACGTGGAGGGCTCTTGAGCAGGCCGTCCAATGATATCATTTCGGATGGTTTGCCAAGCAACTCGTGAACCAGCTGGCCAGTGTGATTGGTGCAAATCACCTTCTCGCCTCATATCCCACATGTTCAACCGATACTTCTCCCACGTTTCCCCTGTGCTCTTTCCCACCTGTCCGTCTCGAACCAGATGACGGACTTCTAGCACATGCAGGGTCGACTCTTGGGCTCTGCAAGAATGACTTGCAGCCTCAAAATCAACGGGTATCACCCGCCATCCATTCCGTCGCATGCTTGCACGCTCTCATCTAATTCGTTGTCAGCTCACTGCTCTCTGTCGAGAATATCCGGTCTCACCCCGTCAACGCTTTCAACCCACCGTTCGTAGTAAACACAAGCGGGAGCTGACTTAACTCGACACATGACTATGGAATATCTTTTATCACTGTCGGGCACAGGCCTACCAGTCCTCCCGTTCATTCCACATCTCTATCAAACATTCCCACCATGAGCGAAGTCAGCTTGCTCTATGGCAAGATGTCGAAGCACATCGAGCCTGAGACTGGTCTGCTGGCCATTGGCGTTGCAATCGTCTTCTTCGTTTTGCTTGCCTTTATCGCTCAGTACTATGAATTTTCTGCACCAATTGCCTCCGAAAAGTTCTTCCTAACTCCCTATCTCAAGTTTGCTTATATCTGCTTCATTAAGCCACACACTGGACAAAATGATGGAGGCCAGCAGTCAGCTTTGGAAAGCTTTTATTCGGCTCAGGTAAGCAGCATTGCTGACAAACCTTGCCGACTCTTACCAAGCTCAGGCTTCCATTTACGATGCCACGAGGAGGCAGCTCTTGAGGGGACGTGAAGAAATGCTAGGTTTGGTTGCAGCTCAGCTTCAATTGCCAACCCGGAGACCCGCTAGTGGCAGGCGACCAGTTTGGTTTGATCTTGGTTGGGGCACTGGTTACAACATTGAGGTCATGGACAAGCTGGTTGGGATCAACGACTTTTTTGAGCACGTCTATCTCATCGATCTTTCTCCGTCATTGTGCGAAGTGGCTCGTCAAAGAGTGAAGCAATTCGGGTGGACCAATGTCAGCATTCTGTGCCAAGATGCACGAGCAACGCATTCTCAAGCAAAAACGGCCGACCTCATCACTATGAGCTACAGCCTCTCGATGATCCCAGATTTCTACAGCGTTGTGGATCAAGTAATCCACCTCATGGCTCCGAGGGGTATTGTTGGAATCTGCGACTTCTACGTCCAGAGCATCGTCGACGTTTCCTCACGAAACTACACCGGGGGTACAATCAACCGTCACGTGAACTGGCTTGGCCGCATGTTCTGGCGGACATGGTTTGATGCTGATCGTGTAAACCTCGATGCCGGACGGAGAGATTACGTCGAGTACAAATTTGGAACTATCCTTTCCGCCAGTGAACGCAACTATCTTCTCGGTGGTATCCCCTATTACCTCTTTGTCGGCTGCCACATCTCGGCTGAAACGATCCGACATAATACCAACTCGACGTCAGCATCTCCAAGCATCTCGGCAAAAGACTCTCTCGAGCGCCACGATGCTGCCCTCACAGAATCCCCCTATCTTTCACCTCAAGAGTATCGTCAAGCACTCTCCAACCAAGCTTCGACTCCACTGCCCTCCTACCTGAACAACTCCAACGACAATCCTATAGTCCGCAGCAAGTCCTACGAATCTGCCCTTGTGAATCTCACCTCCAACCTCCCGCTCCCGTCTGCCTTTTACCAGCACCACCCATGGCGCACAACTTACTCCGACCTCCTTCCAAAACATACTCAATTCGCGTCAGAATACATCTATGCCTTCAACTGGGAAGACCCAACCGTCGACCTTAACATCCTCAACCTCCAACCCTCCGATGTTCTCGTCACAATCACTTCAGCCGGCGACAATATCCTCGACTACCTGTCCCACTCCTCCACACCCCTCAAGCGCGTTCACGCAATCGACCTAAACCCTAATCAGAATCACTTACTTGAACTCAAATGTGCCTGCTTCGCCGCTCAACTCCCCCATTCACAAATCTGGGCTATGTTCGGCGATGGCCGTATTAATGACTTCCGATCGCTGCTCATCCACCGTCTCTCTCCTCACCTCTCCTCCCCCGCCTTCCAGTTCTGGCTCTCTCATACCAACACATTCTCGCCCTCCAGTCGCGGCCTGTACGCATCCTCTGGTGGCAGTCGGCACGCCATAACCCTCTGCCGCTGGCTCTTTCGTCTAACTCGCCTCTCCCAGAAGGTCCGCACAATCTGCTCTGTCACCACCTTGGCCGAACAGAAAGAAATCTGGTACAACTCCCTCCGCCGGGTTTTGCTTAGCCGCCCCTTACACGCCCTTCTGATCTCCTCAGAATGGTGGGCGTGGCGCGCCGCCGGCGTCCCACCCGAACAACGTCAACTCATCGTCGCCGACTATGAAGCGAAACTGTCGCCTGAGCAGCGCAGACGCATGAGCCGACGACAGATCGCCGGTGACGCAATCTTCAAGTTCCTTGAGGACACCCTTGATCCTGTCATCAATACCACATTATTAAGCAAAGACAACTACTTCTACCATGTTGTCCTCCAAGGTCGATACGCAAAAACGTGTGCTCCTCGCTGGCTGGGTGAACGCGAACATCGCCGCTTGAGCCGTAACAACGCAAAACTGCTCGATGGCTTACGAATTCATACGGATGAGTTTCTCGAGGTTGTCAAGCGGATGCGTGGAGGCAGTGTTGGTGCAGTAATTGTTATGGACAGTATGGACTGGCTTGAGGTGCCTGATCTCAACAAGTCTGTTCGATTTGAGGATAAAGCGAAGTCAAGCAAATCCGGCGATCGGTCCCGCTCACAGTCAAAATCGAGGTCGACGGAAGGTACGGATGCAGCTCAGAGCCAGATAGATGCTATCCATCGTGTGCTGAAGATTAACGGGAAGGTTTTGTTGAGGAGTGCAGCATTAAAACCTTGGTATATCGAGCTGTTTGAGCGCGCAGAGGATGAGGAGACAGGCAGGAAACTCTGGTCTGTAAAATGCATGGGCAGAAGGGAGAATGGGAAGTGTATAGATAGGGTGAATATGTACGCATCTTGCTGGGTGTGTATCAAGGTGGGTGAAGTTACACCGCCGGCTAGTATCGTTGGGAGCCCAAGGATGAGGAAAAGTGCGTTGAAGAGGAGGAGAACAGGAAGCGGAGGAAGTGAGGGGAGTGAGGCCAGTTTCACCAGTGGAAGCGAGACTCCGTCTGCTATGGGAAGCCCAGAGGCTTTGAGGGGACGTACGCAGGGCGCAAAGGATATCGCCGAGGAGGATGGCAAGAAAGATGGGACTGTGGATCGGAAGAAGAGGAGAAGCGTCATGGAAGATATTATGTTGCCCGGAGCCGCCATCGAGGATGAGGCCGATAGGGATCGGTTTTGATGTGGTCGTGTGTTTGCAATTGATGGTTTGTCGTACATGGTAAGAGCTCGTGGCACAATATCGAGCATGGGCAGGAACTTAAGGTGGGGCGTTTAAAAAGTGATTTGAGATATCCCTATAAGCTAGAGCTCATACAATCCACCATAGACTCATTGCATCCTGGTGACACAAGTACTTGTGTTGTTCTTAATTAAGCCAACCTCATTCAATCGCTGTATAAACATCTGCCTATCTCAGCTCAACAGAATCGACAGCGCAGAAACTGAACAACTCATCGCCAGCCACAATGTCGTATCCCCACATCAACCTGTCAACCTCAAACTTACAGAAAGTAGTCATAAGCATGAACTGCGACAGACCTTGACCTATACCTATCTAGCTAGGCTACTAAACACGAACTTTGCGCCGTTTGACCTGCGTGCCCTTTCTGTTCCAATCCCTCAATCTGTGATAACAATCCTCGCACAAACATGAATTACCATCTACATGCTTCGTGCATGGCTCGGCCTTGCCTGTACTCCTGTCTTCGCCCTCGCTTTTGATGTCTTGATCCGGACGCGTCGGATCAGATGCTGGTGAGGCTTTGGCGGTTGAGTAAGTGCTGAATATGCTTCTGGTTGAACGCTTGCGTTGGTCGTCTGTGAATCTAGATCTCTTCTTGGCTGGTTGGCTCTCGGATTCGCTACCCGAGGAGTGGGCGGGGTTGAGAGGTTTCGAGACTCGCTTGAGAGTGGTTGGATGAACTTGGATTTGCTGTCTGGAAGAATTCGGACGCTGCTCGTTGTCGCTGGGTTCTTCGTCTGTGCTAACCAGATTGGAGTCCGGTAAGCGTGTGGCGGTGCTCAATGAGCCTTTTGGGCAGCTGAATTCGAAATTTGGCTTCCCTGCACGTGGTTTGGCATTGGACCATTCGTTTAAAGAAATGGCTGAGTGAGGAAAGACCACTCGTGGCTTCTGGCTGGGTACTGGAGACACTGATTTGGGTCTTCGAAGGAGTTTGTCTGCTTTCGTGTCGCTGGCTTCTTCGTCACTGTCGGACGAGCTGAGAGCAACTCTTTTATTGTTAGGTTTGCCGAACCTGTTCGCTTTCAGCGATACCTTTGATGTTTCACAACTCCTACACAACAGGTTCGCATCATGTTCTTCTTTGGCCATGTTGTAAAAGTCTTCCACTGCCTTTCTAAGCTCCGGATCCTCACGGTCTCCCATGATCAAGTGCATTAATTCCGCGCGCTTGAGCCGCTTTTCGATACCTCGGAGCTTCTCTTTGCACGCAGCTTGCCTGTTCATTTCTCTCTCAGACCGTGCTTTTGCCTGCCTGAGTTGCTTTGAAAGTTCAGCATCCTCTTCCTCCAAGACACTCTTCTTCTGCTTCTCTGCTTTCCATTTGCGCTCAACCTCCTTCTTTAGCTGATGTAGCTCCTCTACATGTATATCCTGTGCTTTCAAGCCCTTTTCTGACTCCGTTTTCTTGCATTGTAGCTGTTCTTGCTCTGATTTTTGCTGTTCCAGCCACTTTCTTGAATCTTCTGTCTGGCAGCGCAGTTTCGTTGCTATTGATTTGAGAATGTTAACCCTATGGGCGTCCAGAGTCATGCCAGGTGGGCTGGATCCTGGCATAACCTTTTCCTCGAGTTGGGACATCAAGCCAGAAAGGTCGGCATCTAGTGAAAGCGAGTGCAGTGTAGAGTCGACAGCTTCCTTTTCTTCGTCCTTGATATCAAACACACGACGAACAGAAACATCTTCCTCCTGCTCAGTGACCCTGTCGGTTGCGGACACTTCTCTGTTGTTCTGACTATCGTCAGACTGTGCTGCAGAAAGTTCTCCAGCTTGAACCATGCTGAGTGACAACGTGGTTGATGTAGTCAACAAGGTCGCAAGTGCCTCTAAACGAAGCGTGAATCAAGTACTGATCTCAAAAGATTGGTTGTCGTGGCTGATTGAAGGAGGTATTGGTGCAACCGGAGCGATCTAATTGTAGAGCGCACATATATCAAGTGCAAGCAAGTGTTGAAGCTTGTATCTGCTTGGATTTTGACAAGAAATTGCGAGAGTGGGCGTTGAAATTGACGATGCCGCTTGGAACGTAACCACTGAATAAAAAGAGCAATGCAGTGATCGTGAGTTATCTTTCTGCTTGATCACTGTTCAGACTGAGCATCGGTCAGATCAAAAGTGATCTTCTCAACAGCTCGCAATCCTGTTTCTTTCCAGTTGACATAGGGCAGGATGCCTGGTATGATTCTCTCGTTGTCAAGTAGGACATGTGCTCAAATATCGTCTTTCCTTGAATATTCTCCAATTTATATTCTCACCTTCAGGGCCATTCTTCTCGGCTTGTAAGATAAGGTTGAAAGCTGTGTAGCTAGACTCTGAACCTTGCGTATTGTTGCTCGAATTCCAGTCTATCAATATTCTGGCAGAACATCATTCTCCCTCCAGTAGCTGATCAAGAGGTACTAGTACAGATAGCTGGAAACGTTTCGTGACGTGACGGTCATGCATACGCGCTTCATGCTTGATATGCCGCACACCATATCCACGAAAGAAATTCTGAGCCTTCCCCTCTGCCTATCGCTTGTAGCTTTCGCAACCTTCCCTCCATCCCAAAAGATTGAATATAACTTCCGAAACATGTGCATCGCCGTATTCGGACTGTCTAATGGATCTGGTGTGCAACTCTTTGTGGACAATCTCGCAAAAAAAGCTATGCATTCTTTCGGTTTTGCTAGAGATGCTGTAATCAGCTGAATTATCGGTCGAGTGGTTCGGATCTGCTATACGTCAGCGTATTACACCTTGTGACACTCCGCAAAAATCCTCATCATTTTGCTGTCGTCCTAACTGCTGTCGTCCTAAACCATTGTGAAGGATTTCATGATTTTTCGGTGCCTCAAGAAATTTAGAAGATTATTTCTTCGATACTTTGAGAAAACCGAATGCCATGCTGGGGTTCATAAAACTCATACTCGTGGTTCGAAAACATGAGATACTCCCATTTTGTTCGATAAAGTCATTAGCGATATGCACTTTCTGGTCCTGCTTTGAGGCTTCAAGGAAACTAATGGAATGTAGGGTCCCTTGATCTTAGTGCTGCAGCGCAAATAATTCGTTCAGGAAGTCTGTTTGCGCAGGAATCGTACCACGTCAGCCACGTCAGTTGGGCGATAGAGATACAATATTCAGATCAACAGCACCTCAGCTACTTCAACTGTTTCGAACATGTCATGCAGAGCGCAGTTGCCATGTAGCCAAGTGCCTATGTCTTTGAACCAACGAGTTACATCCTGCGCTTCGCCACTAACTTTCTGACACTTAAGAAGCCTTCAAGTATCTCACAAGGAATATGAGCGTCAACTTCGTTCGTACGCTTGGTGCCTGGACGCTTAAGCTCAGAATGCCGATTCGACGCTCCTGACTGCTTTCACTTTGCCCATTTTAAATTCAATATAGGCTTCATTCAAGCGATTTGCAGCTTTGCGGCTTATTCTAAAGTTGGAGCTCAAGCATGCTAGAAGGGAGAGATGTGTTGCAACGCACAATCATCATTTGGGCTTAATTAGCCATTGGTGTAGAGGTACCTTCTGAAATAGAAGGAGATGGTACTGTCGGTTGCTGGTAGAGATTAAGTATGACCATGTGCTTGCCAGTAGGCAAGATATAAATATATGGAACAATGGCAGCACTTGTTGAAGTACATTTCACGTGTATGTGGTCGTCTCTTTTTGGAAAGTCTATCCATGACGTCAAAAAATGCAGTGCGTTGCTAGACACGGTTCGATCAAGATACTAAAGTTAGCTGTCTCCTCTACGGCAGGAACGTGGAGCACGGGCATCGATGGGATCCACCGTTAACGATTTGTATTACAACCTCACTTTACCTGAGGATGTGCAAAGATCATAATGGAACAATGTTCACTTGCTGCAATGAGAGCGCATTTGCTTCTTTGGCAAAGGAAGTATTCTTTTTCTTCTTCAGGGTATTGCAGATAGCAACAGAGGGGGTTGGTGGAAGATTGCATGACAAAGAGATCCGAGGGAAGCTTGGGCCAAATAAATCTGCAAGCTAAGACCTAAGAATGGGATCGTCGATGATCAGCATCTACATATGCTAAGGGAACAGCAACAAGAAGAGTACTCATGTAACAGGTATGATTGCGGTTTTTCGCTGCAGCATTGAGAAATATGGTGCGTAAAATAAGAGGATGCTCACCTGCTCACTCTTGTTGTGAAATGTATGGAAGCAAGGCGATGCGCAAAGCTGTTAGGCTTCAGAAGGTGGCCGACAGATCTCAAGAATACCGGTACTTTCTGTTGAAAGAACATCGCGCACTGTGTTAGAACATTTCTATCCGTGCCTGTACCGTGAGTCAAGCCACTTAGCATGTCCATCAATCAATCAACACCAGTGCGCCGAGACCTTCTTCTACTGAGCAAGTTGAATTAATGATTTTGTATGTTAAATTGATTGGTAAGGAATAGGGTTTAAGCGCAATGGGTGGCTAACGCCGC
Organism: Neophaeococcomyces mojaviensis; assembly: GCA_030247915.1. Taxonomy (NCBI): domain Eukaryota; kingdom Fungi; phylum Ascomycota; class Eurotiomycetes; order Chaetothyriales; genus Neophaeococcomyces; species Neophaeococcomyces mojaviensis. The sequence continues at coordinate 22,354 of JAPDRQ010000052.1, forward strand.
TCTTGACATCTCTTTCTTTCACAGTTCTGAGCAGCACAAAAATGGTTAATGGCCCGAACGGGGCGCACTCGGCAGTTCTTAACATGACATGTTTCGCTTGAACCTGCTTCTGCGAAATTTGGTGGCTGGCGCCAGAAAATGTCGCGTGCAGAGCTCTCCTTCCATCGGGCTCTCAGGACGTTACGAACGTTTGAAAGAGAGTAAAGAGCGGTGGTATCGTAGACATGAATACCTTCTTCTCAGATACCGTGGAGGAATGGAGGATAGCTGCTCAGCACAAATTGGTGTTGGAAGGAGGAAGGTTTTCGGTATAACATATTCAACGCTAAATCTAGAATGCCGGACATCCGCTCCTGGCGTCGGCGCAAGTCTCGTGATAGATCACTAGCTTGACTCGGAAAAGTAAACCATTGAGCCACGTACGAGACTGAAAAGCCAAACGACTATTCCAAGCCACATGCAGGTAACAGGGCGAGGCTTCGAGAGACTAGCTGTATCTAGGGGCCTGTCATGGCCAAGAACCGTGTCCTGACCAGGTCGATGCTGGATATTCGTACTGGTGTCCTTTATGCAGTGTCTTGGCTTCGTCGATCATGATGCATATCCATTTTGTGTCTCCTTTTCGCACTATCTTACGCGTAGTCCTGATCATTGGCCCTGTCTGTCCCGTTATCCGGCTCGAAGATGTCTCAACGGTCGAACGGACAAACAGAAGGCTTCAATCTGAAGAGTTTTGGTGGCTTCACACTTGAAAAGAAGCCAAGGGCGATGTCAATGAGACGTGCCTGAATTTTAATTTCTACAATTGAAGAACGGACCAGCTAACTATGTCGGGAAAGCAATCCACATCTGCATGGTGAAGATTTGGGTAGTTTTCGAGAAGGCGGCACTCTTCCGTGGCCCGTTAAGAAACATTGAAAAAGCATGGTAGCAGTGGGGCAAATGCATTGGTCATGCTTAGTGTAACCTCAGTCAAGCTTCATGAATCGGTTTTTGTCAGAATCACCAGCGATTAACAGTGCTGATACCATATCTGATTCAGGAGCATGAAAGGAGTGTCTTACGAATCTTGCAACAGGGACTTGCAGCAAGGATGAAATTGGAAGGCGGTGACAACAACGACGACGATGTGACACAAGCGTGGCAAACTGAGAACGAGGTTGCATGTGAGGCTCGATATTTTTTATATTGTTACTTGTCATGTCAGCAATAGCATAACTAAGTGGTCGGATAACGGTGTGAAATGCTTGCTTTGCTGGACGAATCCAAATCACCGTCTGCTTATTAGACTTTACACCTTTGGAACGTTTTTTCTGTTGCTGTCTCTCTGTACGAAGCTTATCGTATGTCGAACGACTCAAACTGAAGACGCTGTCAGGAACAGGTTGGGTAGGAGAGCAAATATTTTTTTTTGTGCAAGGTTGTCGAGCACACCAGCAGCATTGCTGGCAAGCAGATGGCAGCATCAGCACAACTCTTACAGGCAGTGGCTGCATCATCAAGGAGGGTGATAGGGATGATCGGAGACTTCTCGGTGGCAGAGCGGCGTCACGATTGGAAGCTTGATAGAATTGTCTCATCAAATCTTTCCAAACAAAGTCGTCATCTGTCCGATCGTTTCACTGGCAAATCTGCTGCCAGCGAACACTCAAAATGTATTTGCTCCGATCTAGGCTAGCATTCCTCTTACCTTTCATCCATGTCAAGTCAGCTGGACACAGCCAGCAAGAATGATATTGCACATGGTTGACAGTAACCAACAAATGGTCAGACTTTCGGCCTTTTGCCATCGGTGACAGACTTGCCGGCAAATGCACAGAGCCAGTGGCCGGAGGGGGAAAGGCTTACCTGTGCCCTGGCTGGGAAAAGAAGCGCTGATGATGCAGCCAAATCCCAATTTTGATGATTAGCAAAATAGGACCACGGACAGCGTGCTGCTTTCGAGGACTTAATGGACGGCTATTGCAACTATCGCACTAGACTATTATCTGCACGTCAAAGCTAAACTTTCCACGCTGTTCCCCTTCCCACTCTTTTTCCCTCTTCCCTCTCAACCTTCTTCCTTTACCTTTCTGCTCTTGCCATTTGTGCCTGTGCTCAAGGATTCGCAAGGGAGGTGAAAAGATTTTCGCTACGTCTGGCAAGCCCTTCTCCTCCTCTTCCTCTTCTTGCTCTTCTTCTTCGAGTGTACGCCGTCACAGAGACCGAGTGCTGTCGTTGTTCTTCAGAGCCTCGAAGCCCCAATATCCACATCTGTTACCAAGTCGCTTTTTTATGGGTACGTATGTCCCTGCTCTTTGCCAGCCACGCTGCACACTCGATCGACGCCTAGTGGGTCGGTGCACATTGTGAATCATTTTACAGGCCGTGTAGAGTGCGCGTCCCGCCGCCCAGCACTCGAGTGGATGCCGGTTGGTGCCCACTTTGCTGTTAAACTTGCTGCAACGAGGCCTGCCAACCCTCGCTGCTCTCCCGACAAGACCCTCATCTATACCCAACTGCACTACCACGCTGTCCATCTAACCTTTCCAACACCCATCCCACCCAGGCCATCATCCACCATATACCGTCCTCTATTCAACCGACTCCATCTATCCCACTCTTGTATACACGTTGCTGCTTGCCTCCTTCACGTTACCGGGCGTCGACTACTTGGCTGTTATTGAAAAGCGCGTCTTTGATTTGGCTGACTCGGTGACGCAGTTTTTGAGACTGAGGTAGCCACAACAAAAATTTTCAACACGTCCGGTCCTTACCAGTCTCGCGTCTCCATCCTTCTCGAGCCCTTCCTCGACGCGATTTCTTCCCTAGGCCGATCGCCTGTTCGATGAGTGTGTTGTCTGCGCAATAGACAAGAACCAAACAGCCATTCTGGTAATGGACCCGAGACAGGCGCTGGCGAGGACTGCATCCTCCAACCTGCAACAGTCTCCATACAACAATCCCAACATGTCTGCGTATGCTGGCACCATGCCGCAATATGCCGGGGGTACACACTTGCCGCCCATCAGCTCCGGCTACCCTCCGCCGCCGCACCTGCCCGCCGCCAACCAAAGTAACATGTACCAACCACCATACCGCGACAACATCCCTCGATACGGCCAGAACCCATCTCCTGCCGCGACGCCTGACAACAGGTATGGCCAGCAGATGGCACCGCAGCCGTCGGTGGGCAGTATGCCGCAGAACTCGATGCTGCCACAACCACAAAACCAAACTCAGCAGCCGCAACCACCGTATACCACGCAGCCCGGAGCGCGTCCGAGCAGCTATCCACAACCACTAGCTCCAGCCCCACCTCGATCGAGTATGGATCCATATGGGAATTATGGTCAACCTGCCGGTGATCGACCATGGACAGGAGCTGAACAAATGCCAGGTATGACGACCGACATTGGTCGAGACCCAACTCGCACCCATGTTGTTGGTTCCCAAGGAAGACGAGGCATCTTACCAAGTGCGCCAGGACGTCCTCCCGTCATGCAAAACGGCCTCAATGGTTCCCCCAAAGGAAACACGATTCCTCAGAAAGACGCTGATGGAAAGTTCCCGTGTCCCAACTGCACCAAGACCTACCTTCATGCCAAACACTTGAAGCGACACATGCTGAGACGTAAGCTCGATTCCTCCTTCCGCTCTGCACTGCTGACCTAACCTCGCGTAGACACTGGCGACCGACCATACATGTGCGTTCTCTGTACCGATACGTTCTCGCGAAGTGACATCCTAAAACGGCACTTCCAAAAATGTTCCGTGAGAAGAGGCAACCCCACCGGTGCCAGTCATTTGTCGAACCCTGCTGCTCATCTGAAAAAGTCTCAAGCAGCTGCCCAAAAAGCTGCCGCGGCAGCCGCCAATGCCCATCGAAACAATTCACCGCAGAATGGTAACACACCGACATCGTCTGCTGCCGTTCAACCAAGTCCTTACACTACGACCTCGATGCCAGGCAATTCCATGCCCGCGACCACTGCCAGCCTACCCGCAATGAACTCGATGCCCTTCGCGAATGGCCAAAGTGACATGAAGCCTGCGCCTGGTCAACAAATGCAAGGCAATCCAACACAGGGTGGTATCGACCAGAACAGCAACACAAGCTGGGGCCTACACAACGCGCGTAGCAATCAGTTGATGTACACTTCCAACACTGCATCTCCCGCACAAGGTGGTCACCACGTCGAGAATGACTGGAACTCATTCCTCCCTCCCGCGAACGATAACAACTACATGGGACAAATGTATGGCTACGAGCAGGCCCATCCTGAGGTCAAGAGCGAGTCCCACGAGGGTGGTCCAAACGGCTACTATATGCCTTCTACGAGTCTTGGAGCTGATGGTACGCTTGAACTCCCCTGCACGACATTGCAACCCCTCTGACGAAAACCCCCTGCACTCGAGTGTAGAATGTCCTACTAACTTCGGCTTGCTTTAGGAATCGCTCCAAGAGCAACAAAATAATAACCACCTTCGATCGTGCCTTACCGTGGACAACGTCGAGCATTTTGTCGAGCTCTTTCAAAACTATCAAGGCCATTTATCCGAGCTGCACGTACCGACCTTCGATTTGTTCAACTTTTACGATGGCCTCCTCACGGTCGTTTGCCCTAGCGTAGTATATTCAGATAACACATCACAATCTCAGGTGCGCAGGCTTGTTCACACCACCGCGGAAGGCACCGGAAGAACTCCCAGATGCTCCGATACCATTCTACTGAAGATACCATCACACCGCATCCCGAGCTTGAAAAGCTGCAAGCACTGTTCGTAATGCAAAATCTTCCGACGTGGGGTAGGAGGTTCGGAAAAGTGGACATAAGCAAGAGCAGGTGGTTCAGCAGTTCTGCGTTTGTTCGACAGTACCAGCTTCTGAACTTCGCTTACCTAAAGCAACCTGCGTACAGCTACATCCGCACAATCTTCAACTTGGCACTGCGCTTCACTCCTCCCACCGAGACTGGTCAACATGTGGCTGTGACAAAAAAAGGCATCGCGGCTCACGCGTTTCGGCTCTCCCGCCGGACGCAGCTTGGACACAGTATCTTGACTGCCGGTCGATACTCTAGCATCCCGAGGTCCGCTTACCCTGCCTTTAACTGATGCATCTCGGGATTCTCCTACGCGACGTTTGCGCCTCGTCAGTCGTCCAGGTATTGCACACAGGCAAATGGCGACTACACAAGCAGAAATTGTTGATCAATGACAGAAGCAATACTGGGATAACGATCTACAACTTGAGTACCTGTCGGTCTTTGGTCTATTCCTTCCTCAAAGCGTATAGGTTTGTGACATTCCAACAACAGATGCGTGGCCTTTAGATGGCTCGTGGATGGGGCTTGAGTACTGGAGCATGACGTGAAGAAGAGGCCGGCGGCCTAGTTAATATCAAATTTACACATCACAACGAGGACCTTGAGCTTAACACTAAGTTGTTCAAACCTATCATGGAGGTGGCCATTCAACGAACCTTCAATTCTTATTGGTACATCAACTCGACAAAAGTTTGGTGGAGAAAACGGGTACGGCACGATCAAATTTGCATTTATGAGGGGACCGAGTTATGCATATAGACTGGGGAGATGCTTTAACGATTCCACGGACGTGGTACGGGCGGCAAAGCGCTGGCTTCTACAAAGCATGAGAAGGAGTTGTGCAAATGGTCCATACAAAGCATAAGGTAAGGCGTTTGAGGTTTGATTTTTCTGATTATATGGTTATTCAAAAAAACAAGGTCATACGAGTGATCCGTAACCTGGAACGGTCAGGCACTCTGCTTATATTACCACGAAGTTATACGATGAACAACTCATAGAGTGTACAAGGACTCCTAGCACGCTGCATCTTCCAACGAAGATGAGGCACGAGTGGGTGAATGGACGAAGCAATGGACATGGCAAGAGACGGGGGTGGGTGAGACGGGTTGGTTGGTAGGCAGGCGAACAGTGTGTATAAGGTGTAGCAGTCTGAGCTATGTGATTGCGTTGCATTCGAGCAGGCAGGCCAGACCATGCACGCAGGCACTAATTTGTTTGAGTTGGATTAGATGGGATGAAAAGCAATACATTACCCTTCAAATGATCACTGCCCTCTTTCATCAGTCTACAATCTCTGAATTGATGGTGTCAGCGGCAACAGCACACGCCGAGGCTCATGCTCCTTCCCAGTCATCGTACTTGTAATACCTTTGCATCGCCGTAGTAGTCACGGTGACCAGGAGCCATAACACAGCCCGATCCCGCCCTCCAGACTGTTTCTGCCAGAACATTTCAACTTTGGGCCGGTCGGCTGGACTCAGAATACTTGCTGCCTTGCTTGCAGTTATGGCCGTCGCTGGTACCTGCCCTCATGTTCAAGCACTCTTCCTCAGTCTGATCAGCATCTGCTGGCCACAGTTTTTGTCACTTGAAGTCAATGTACAGCAGTCTGCGTGCGTGCGTAGATGCATGCATGCCGCCGTGTTTGCAATGACCCAGAATTTTTCTCTCTGCAAATCATGTGTATACCTGTCCATGTTGCCCATTCAGCTCCCACCACCACCCTCCTTGGCCAATACATCCTTTACCATCCAGTCCTCCCGGCCCCGCTGTCTCTCTTGGTAAATCTCATCAACCATGTCACAGATGAAATCTTCTACAATCTGCTCTTTGTAGCGCTCGCCGATCGCTCTACATTCTGGTCTTGGCTCACTCTTCTCGACGTCGCCCTCCCACCCGTACCACCATGGTCCATCGAATTTGCATTCTACTGCTCCGCCTGTGAAATGGGATATGGCGGGATAGTAGCCTAGACACCCATCGTCGACATCACCTGATTTAAGAGAGGTTCGGGAACCGACTTCGATGAACGATGCGGGCGGGAGGAAAGCGAAGAGGTGTTTCGCGAGGATGCCGTGGTATTTGCCGTTGACCCAAACTTCAATTTTGCTGCCGGGAAGGGTGCGGAGGTGTGGGAGATCGTGAAGCGGGTGGGTTTCAGTAACGAGGTCGTAGGGTTTGCCGGTCTCCGGGTTCTGAGATTTTGACTTGCTAGTGCTGGAGGCGGCGGGGCGCGAGAGGTCGTTGTGGGGTGTATAGTCCGGACACTCGAAGTATGTCTGGCCACGAAGAGTGAAGGGGTTGCGATCACGAATAATTTCGTGGTCAGGCGGTATCGGGTGACCAGTGAGTGAGGAGAGTTGAGAGCGGAGGAGGGTGCGTGTTGGATCTGGTTCTGCTGGATCTTGTTTTATGTCGGGAGATTCTTTCTTTGTGGTTGATTTGGCAGCTGTGGTTGTTTTGCTGCCTTTGGTGGATTTTTTGGATTTGGATTTCGAAGGGTGCGCAGGGCCGCATTCGAGGTGGGAATAGTCGGAGGGATTGAATGTTCCTTCAACCACCTTTTTGTGAACCTCGAGAGGGGGAAGGGTGATCATGAGGCCAATGACATCGCCGGGCGAGAGGTCGTCGAAGTCTTCGCCGTCTATGTGCCGGATTTCGGAGTTGAAACGCACAGTGCCATAGTTTCTGCCGAAACCTGAGCGGGTCGCGACTGCGTAGCTGTAGGCTGAGTTGCCAAGTGGTTCGCCGTATGCTGCTTCGCGACGGGCGAAGCCAACACGTAGTCCGCCGCGATTCGTGCTTGTGCGGTCACCATCTTGGAAGGAAGCCAGTGAGGCTTTGGGAGGTTCGCGACCGGGAGGGGCTTGAGAGATGATGCGGGCTTCCCAGAAGAATTGGCCTTCGCGGGCAAAGACATTTGCTTTGGTGGTGTAGTGTCCCCACTCCCCGGTTTTGCTAAGCATGTCCTTGCTGAAGCAGTTGCGCAGCTTGTCGATTTGGCATTGTGGGTGTTGTTCATCACTTAGGCGGGCGTAGTGTGGAGGGGCCTCAGAGGCGTGAAAGTAGAGTGTTTGCGGGTCGCGTTTGGCGCGGACGTAGAAGCGCTTCTCTTTGGTCTCGACACTGCTAGCAGGTCAGTATGGGTATGTAGAATTGAGAGGTTCTGGCTCACTGGGCACCGAGAGTGTAGAAGTCATATTTTTCTCCATTTGCTCCGATCTTGGTGTGATCATGCACTTTCTTCACTTCTTCCTGCTCTTGCTCGAATTTCGAGTCTCTGAGAGCGATGTAGAGAGGGATGTGGACACGCTTGTCGGTCTTATCAATATTGATGGCGCCGCCGGCTTGCTCCTTTAACTTTGCGCTGGGAATCTTTTCGCGGTGCCCTCGACCAGCCGACACTTCGTCCATACTTAACAATTCAGGTGTGCTACCGGCTTCGCATGATCATCTCGTGGATGAGCCTAAAGTATTGCCTCCTCTGATTGACTGTGATGTGCAATCTCGCCCACCATTTGGTGGCTTGTGAAGACGCGTTTATTAAAGTGCTTGCGTCAAACCACGCGACGGACACAGATCACGCGACTGCTCCAAGCCTAGAAATCGATGCCCTTTTATCCAACTCGCCAGTACTGGCACCATATGCCTCGAAAATGATTACGACGGTTTAAGCGTGGAATGTTGGGGTTTAATGTCCTTTCTTGTTCGCCTACGCCTATACTCTACCGATTGAGGGACTTTGCGGAATTTTAGCTGCCAATTCTCAAGACAGAACTGTCTGCAACGGTACTGTCCCAAAGCGGCGCAGAAAAACATTGATCTTCGATGAACGCTAGAGTCTATCCATAGACAGGCGACCACTCAGTTTCTACTCCGACCCACACGTTGCAGCGATCATCTCGCGTAAGTCGAGGCATTTGAAGCACTTTCAATTATCGCTGGAGTTGCCATGCTTCTCGATTAGTTCCCATTTCGAAGCTCAAGGTGGAGTTTATACAGCTTACGTAGTGGTTTGAAGGCTTGTAGATTGCGAGCCCTTTGCTTCTTCTCAGAGAAGATTCAGCCTTGTTGGTTTTGCTGCCAATATAGGTCCGTGATGGGCAGTCCCGGCTCCAGTTCATATCAACATGCTTTGTGAAAGCTGTGCCGAGCTCTTAAACAGGAGATCTCGCGTCAATGGCCCAGAAGTTTTCTGGAAACGGAGGGCAACACTTTTGAAAGAGAATTCAAGGGCTTGCCAGTTGTGCAAGGTGTTGTACGAATGGTTACCTGGTGCGGACGAAGACGATGAGAGGCTGCACAGTTCTGTTTGGCGAGCTCTGCATCCTCATACTTCGCCAAACAAAGACACGATGGTCTATGGTACACGAGTATGTTTTATCAGCTCAGCTTCTGCTATACTCACTCCCATAATAGCTCACCGAAGTCCCCGGTAGCCCTGGCAGCTATCGATTGACGCTCAGATGCACGGTAGAATCAGAGCGACCGCTTCCACCGGAGACAATGTTGTGGAAGCATTTTATCTTGCTGCCAGTTAAACGTAAGTAGTCTCCCCTGAAATAGGCCATCTTGACCTTCCTGCTCATGAATAGCTAGACGCACAGCGCTATCTCGGTACCCAGCAACTGGCACCTTCAACAGGTTCTGAATCCTCCCTTGACCAAGCCCATGAATGGCTGGTCAGCTGCCTCAATGATCATCCATTTTGTGAAGCACATTCACGAGCTCTCCAGACGACACTACCCAATGGCATCCCTTTCTGTCCTCCAAGGTTGATTGAGATACGTCCGTCAGGCATTCGTCTTCATCATACACAAAACAAACTCTATCATTATGTAGCGCTCAGTCACCGATGGCCCTCTAACTTGCAGAACTTTCTTCGCCTGACAACTTCGAACATTCGTGACCTCGAGCGTTCAATCCCTGAGGACCCACAAGATGGATTTTCGCGAGTGTTCTCAGATGCTGTAAGTATTTGCAGACGTAAAAGTTTCGCCTATCTGTGGATCGACAGCCTTTGCATCATTCAAGAAGGTGACGCGGGTGCAGATTGGAGGCATCAAGCAACATTGATGGGGAAGATCTACCAGAATGCCCTTTGCACTATTGCTGTCCATGCAATATCGGACCCTGATGAAAGCTTCAGCAAGGGGATTTTTCGCGAGCGCAATGTTGGCTTAGTCACCCCTTTCGCCAGCGCTGCGTCAATTGCAAAGGCTGACAACACTTATCTCCCCGTAAGTAACTACTACCTGATACCCGAATATGACTGGGCGGCTGGTGTTGCAAGATCTCCCCTCAGTCGCCGAGGCTGGGTCATCCAAGAGAGACACCTTTCGCAACGCATCCTGCACTTCACAGAAGACCAAATTTTCTTTGAATGCTACGAGACGGTTCAAACGGAGGGATGGCCTGGCGGGCATCCAGTGCAATCAATTGGACGCATTCAGAGAATAACGACTGATCTTCAGGCTCTAATCCTGCACCGAGCAGATAAGATTCGGTATGCGGATCAAGCTGCCATCACCCAAAAGCTCCTTGATGATCCGCTTGTTGCTTGGTATCGCATGGCTTATACGTATGCAGGCACAGACCTCACATTTCCAACAGACAAGCTCATTGCAATTTCTGGTCTTGCACGAGCGATGGCTCCATTCGTGAGTGCAAGCCCAGCGGACTACCTTGCTGGTGTGTGGGTCCGAAGCCTGCCTTACGGTCTACTATGGGGCACTAGCCTTGTGGATCGGCCGGAGGGCAAACCAATTCGACCACGGCCTCCAGCACCATATCAAGGTCCCTCCTGGTCATGGGCATCCATCAACTGGCCTGCCACATATCATCACCAGCTGCACGCTCAGCCTCATGAAAAACTTGTTGCCTTCGAAGGATACGAAGTCAAACCCAAAGTCGATCCCGGTACTGGCATTGCCGACCCTTATGGCGAAGTTGAACCGGGTGCTTGGATCAAGGTCCGTGGCACGACCTACGGAATCAAGTTGAAATGGAAAACTGCCAAAACGAATACAAAAAACAGCACGTTCTTCATGGCGGAAGTCTGGACGGGCACAGGTAAGTGGCCCACCCAAAATGGACAGAGCCCAACGGTTTTCCCGGATGAGCGCTACATTGAAGGTGAAACGTCCGAGAGCCGAAGCGACTTAAGAGTCATGCCCATGTTGAGGTCTTCCAAGGAGAGCACGTCAAAATGGATAGAAATGTTGATACTGGAACCCACGGGAAATCCGAGCGAGTACCGACGCTTCGGCATCATGGAGGCGTGGGGTCAAATGGGGAGACAGTGGTTTGAGTGGCATACAGGCAACTTCATCGGGAAAAACATTAGTGGGAAGAGGGAAGAGACGATCACACTTGTTTGAGCTGACGGATCTTGGAGTCGATTTGCATTGCCTTAGGTTGTTGATGAGAGCCTGGTCTTTCTTGGGAGTGACTCAGCAATTAGAGGTGCCAGGGCAAAGGAAGACGTTTCTCTATAGCAGAGAGGCAGACAAGTATCTCAGGGGTCTGTGAATTTCATGAACAGCAAAACAGGAAAAATTCTCCCAGGTAAGCTCTTGTCGCATTAGTTGGGCTGATCACGCATTCTCTCCCCAACCACCTAGCACTCTTGTCACATCACCTACGTTGGGCCATGTGTCCATCTTTGCTTTCGCCGCAAACTCGTCCCCAACAAAGTCGACAACGGCCATGATGCTCACCTTGACTTGCCGCAGAGCATCCTTGATCTTCCTTATCTCCACAGTTGTCTCATCCTCTCCTCGTGCTCCCAGCAGCCGACCAAGTCCTCTGAGATGCCAGAGAGCTGGGCCAAGCCCCAGTCCCAAGCAAGAGATCGTGACGAACACGACTAGTTCAGTCTCGAGCGGAGTCAGTTGCTCAAAATCGCTGAGATACAGCCCATAGATTGTGAAAAGTTCCATGAATTGGACATCGGCGGTATGATGGCCCCATTGTGGGAATATACGATTGTGAAGGAGTTCTCGACCGTAGATTGAATGTATTGTGTCAGTACCGCGAGCATGGATTTCATCAATGTTGAAGCTCTTCCTAGAAGAACCATGGTCAGTCAGCTTCCATCAAGGGAGAGCCTAGATGCACCATTTATCGGTGAGTTGACTTTCTCTTGCCTTCTCTTGAGGTGAACCTTCTGCAGCTGCCAGTGGAGTCAAGGCCATCAAGACCTGAGGTGCTCCGACAAGCCCGACCTGTTTGAGAAGAATGTCTCGAAACTGCAGCGAAAGCCTTTGACTCATTTCCGCTGTTGCATGATTACTGTTAGTGGATGTTAGATAGGTGTAGAACTGGGCCAGCAGTTCAGGCGAAGGTGATGTCGACAGTGCTGCGCTCTGCTTATGTCAGTCGGCCACAGTAAACAGTGTCTGAAGTATCATGTGCGAACTGACAATGAGGATATACCAGGCTTGGTCTCCCAATTCGCTTGGTAAAGTGCTCTTTGTCTGTTCCACCAGACTGGCCCACTGCTCCTTCGAGTATGTAGACATTGTGGTTCAATCACAGAACGATCGCGCCTCGCAATCGTCAAAGGTTGCCAAACAAGCAGAGTGGGTGCCGAATTCCACCAATTTAGATCAGGATCTCAGGATTGAGATTTCTACGAGGAAATCAGGGGGAACGACAACAGGTTGTACACGAACGAAGATGTGGAAGAACCCCAATCCTTGTTTTGGAGAAATAGTGGCTTCATTCAGAACCATGTAATGGGGTGACAAGGGAACTGGATCGTATTCTTTTGCGAGCACGAGATCAGCCAGTTCACGGTTGATCATACATGCCCGGGAAGGGTAGGAACAGTGATCTTGGGCGATTCAAGCGTTGGTAACATGGCGATGAGCCAAGAAACATATTCAAAATTTGAGGTGGTGGATGCCGCATTACTGTCAGAGAGTTTTTGGCCTTGGACAAGCTAGTCCTAAAAAGATTTGGATATGAACTTGACATGAAGGCGTGACAGAGCCATGCGGAGGACTAAATCTCACTTTTATGCAAGATGAACGCCTTGCATTGCTGTGTAACCGGATAAAACGAAACCCATGCTTTCGCCTGAGCACGACTGGTAACTTCAACATGCGACGTGGTCGATTGAGCTAACGCGATTGAGTATCTTGATTTCCTAAATGGCATTGGTCGATCAAGCAACAATGGCACAGAAGCGTAAAAGCGATTCCATTAGCAAGGATGACTGCAATCAGCGACCTGGGCCCTCGCATCTCTTTGAATCATTCGGCTTGAAGCGTGTACATGAAGCATCTTCGGCTCAAGCAAGATATCACTATCTTTCTCCATCATACGTACCGCAACCTTTATTTGGCTTCACCAAAGACGTCGCTCCTATCAGATTCGAAACAAAGACGAGCAGCGCGATAGAGGGAGCTGCAAGTGATCTCGATGATGCCACTGGTTGTCTCAACCGCAAGACATGCTTGAGCTGTCCGAATGCCGGTTTTGTATAAAATGGATCCGAATCAGAGTGTGGGCAATGTCAGACTGGTCCAACTCGCTGCAAATGTGTTTTATCTCCTACCGTTGAATCAGACGTGCCACCCAAGAAGCGGGACGGTCGGCTCATACCTCAAAGACCTGAAACATTTCGAGTTCCACTTCTGAACAATGACACAGTTAGTAAATGCGCCTTCTGCAGAACTGCTTCTTATTTCTGCGATGGAGTTCAACCCCAGTGTACTCCTTGCAGGAAGCAGAGTCGACCATGTGTCTATCCAGAGAACGGAAAGGTTGAGGTGATAGATATCCATTCTAACAACCAGAAGAGCGACCAAGAAGAGTACGAGATTGAGGTCATACTACGAAGACGAAGTACCAAAGGAAAGGGAGTCGAGTATCTTGTCAAGTGGAAGGGCTATGATGATTCCGAAAATACTTGGGAACCAAAAAGCAGCCTCAAAGGTGCTACGGAAGCTGTAGAGGCGTTTGAACTGGAATTCAGAGAAGAGGCAAGGATTGAGGGATAGTACAGAGCGGGCACTATGCCATCCAAACTGGTACCCTTGCACCATTAAAAAAACGAGATCACGGCAGCGGCTACCACTCAGCAAAGCTCGGAATTTCCACGTCGCATTGGGGCTGAGGTTGCCAAAAGCTTTACTTCGACCCACGCCGAAGATCCCAACAAACTGGCTCAAGTAATGCAGAACTACCACACAGAACCCACACCTAACGTATCTGGTGCAGATCACTTATGTCCTGGCTCAGAAGCACGATTGGACGTTAATATAAGGCAAAAAGGAGGACAAGAATGGTCACGCAAGACAGGAAGATTTATCGATATAGCGGCCGAAGACTCGCCAGCTTCCAAGCAAGGCACAACACAAGAGGTTGAAGCCTCACCCTTACCTCAGCTACAACCACTTCCAAACGGCCAAGTAGATAAGTACCGCTACCTCCTCGTACCTAAGCCAACACTAGAGACAGTCTCAAATTTTATCTATCGACCATTGCCATGTGGTCGAAGGTACGATAGACATACGGTGGCATCCAACGTGTTGCTTGCAGTAGGCGTGCATCCCTGGTTAGCCCCGTTGAATGATCACTGGGAAGACTTGCTAGATGTCAACATTGAGGCAAAGCCATTGAATGCAGATCATCAACATCAAAGAGACCTTGTCCTGCAGGGGCAGATCGACAAGAAGAGGTTCATATTTTCTTCAGGGTAAAGGCAGCAGTGTTCGAACCACTATCGGTGCTCTTCTGATCAAAAACACGCACTGCTGACACAACCCGCCTTCTGATTGGCTACTCGGGGCACAATTCAACCATTCCAAATCAGGTCTGGTGAACAATTCAGGGGCCCGAACGTGCATGTTTCGCGACACTCCGGGCAGCCTTGATGTCGGGAACGCCTTACGGAGGTCCGAAATAGCTACACGGTCCAGGGTCTGATTTCTATGAATATTATTTTGGTTCTTACCGCATTCGTCTTACATGCCACTTTGTTCCTTCCCACAAGCATATTACTTTAGCGGCGACGACATTTCTTCTCGTCTATCGTCAACATCAGCCTTTATTGCCATTGGATTCGTGCTTCGTGTGCTTCCCACCAAACATCTAGCAAAATGTCGTTCGCAACAAATCTTCAGGCCAAGTTCTCGGGGAAAGTTGGCGACCCCGTGCCTGAATTCAACACCGAGTATGTGCTGCAGAGTTGACTCTACTGGTCAAAATGAATGCGTTGGCTGACAGACATGAAAGATTCCCACTTCATCCTGCCATCGTGCACTTCCCTATCGCCTTCAACATCCTCGCTTGGGGTCTCGACATCCTCTACGCACTCACCACAACCTACGTCAAGCCTGACTTCCTCACCTCCCGCTTCGGTAATGCCAGCACACTCCTCGACATCACCCGCCTGGGTTATTTCATGCTCTGCGCCGGTTTGATCGCCACAGTTCCGGCCATTATGTCCGGCAACAAGCAGCTCATCGGCATGATCTCGAAAAATGGTGGCCCTTGGGAAAAGGATACCCAAGGCAAGCAAAAGAGCACTATGGTGCCGAGAATCAAGGTTGCCATCACACACGCTTTGGTAAACGATGTCATATTCCTTGTGAACCTCTACAGCTGGTACTGCAGACGAAGCACCGAGAAGAGTGTGAACGTGGGTAATGTGCCGAGCGAGATGAACATGATCATCAGCATGTGCTTGCTCCCAATGCTGTTGGGAAGTGCAAAGGCTGGCGGTACCTTGGTCTTCAACCACGGTGTTGGATTGAACCTTGGACGAAAGAGCGTTAAGGAGATCAACAGGAAGCCAGGGATGGAATGCCTAATCGACCGCGCTGAAAAGTAGACAAAACACATCTGAATCCGGGCTAGAACTCGAGAGGCAGAGAGGATTTGGGGTATGGGTGGAAGAAGAGCATTCTCGCAAACATGCTGTTAAGATGCACGATTGACATGAGTGTTGGTTGCAGTGGGTGTTTCGTTATTCAGCATTTGAGCGCGGATCAGTTGCGGAAAAGCGCTATGGGGCGGTCGTTATATCTAGGATTTAGGTAGATAATGAGGTCAATTTCAGTTCAAGCACGGTTTATGTCCCTTGTCAGGAATGCATTGTTGGTAATGATATGCAGCCAAGACCAAAAGGGAGCATTTCTTGCCTCAGGCATGAATCTCAACAACAACATCGAAAGGTTCCACTCAAAGCCATGCCTGGCTCTTTGCTGGCACCCCTATTGGTGCTTTATTGATCTCAAGACAAGCGAGATCTAGATCCCGAGCTGTTCGTTGAGAATCGATGCAGCCTGCATCAGATCTCTTTTGGACGAATCCGCTTCTCACAGCAACTAGTGTACACGGCATCTGTTCGTACGCTTGTGCTGGGAAATGTCGTCACCACCTGTGGTCAAACATCCTCCTTTCCTCATATCATGACATTTACGATCTTCAAAACATGGCATTTCTGCGGCACAGCTTTTCCGAAGCCAGTCACAGGACATGAATTGCTCATCAATACGTCTGCACCGTAATGCGTGCCAGGTTCAAGATCGTGATTTGATACTTGACTGATTGACACTGCCTCTTTCGGCTAGTAAACATAGATCATGGCCCGTACTCTCACATGCCTTCCCACAAGCACTCGAGATGTGATGCAAGTCTCAATTGAAGTCATCTGAGATAACTGTGAATACTAATGCTCGCACGCACCACTTCGAGCCGTCGCTCGTTAACCTCACTTGTAATATCAACATCCAGGATCCTACAACAAGGGCCTAAAACACATTTTCAACAGGAACTCCAGCAACAACGACAACAACAGTTCCGACTCTCTCATTCATCAGTAACCTCCAAGATGGAGTACGTCAGAAACACACTCGCCCAGAACATGGGCGGCGTCGCCCACAACCTTGCTCCCGAAGAGTCCAAATTCGACATCGAAAAGGATGTCCCGGACCAATCTGGCAAGGTCGCCATTATCACAGGTGGTAGCGATGGTATTGGCTACGCCGCCTCATTCACCCTTCTCAAGAACAACATCAAGAAACTGTTCATCATATCCCTGTCTCAGGAAGTCTTTGATGGTGCTCTCAAAGACGTGACGGAAAAATTAGGTGCTAATGCCGGCCAACGCATCACTTGGATTCAATGTGATATAGCAGACCTGCCAGCCGTTGCAAAAGCGGCCAAGCAAATCCGGGATAGCACAGACCGCTTGGACATTCTATGTCTCAATGCTGGGCGAGGCATCATGACCTACCAGTTGACAGAGAGTGGAGTTGATAGACACATGATGGCCAACCACGTCGGTTCCGTTGTGCTCACATCACATCTTCTCCCACTGCTGAAGAAGACGGCCGAGAGCTCGAAAGTTCGCATCGAAGTTCAAGGTTCCAATGCTCACGAAAGCGCCCCAAAAGATACGAAATTCGCTTCCATTGATGAGTTGAACCAGGATCTGGGCCCGAACCCACAGTATGGCCGCTCAAAGCTCGCCAACATCCTATACGCACGCTATCTTGACCGCCATCTCCACTCCGCACACCCGAATATTCTCATCAACGCCACACATCCCGGCGTTGTCGACACGAAGATGAGCACCCGGGATATCCATGAACCATATCCCGTTGGTGGATATGCAATGAGTGTTGGAATGCAGCCGTTCAAGAAGGACCAATGGGAAGGAAGCGCGAGTCTGCTGTTTGCGGCGACTGCCACGGAGCGTAGCGGAGAGTATATTTGCCCGCCTGCGATGGTGGAGCCGGGTAGTGAGCTGAGTAGGGATGAGGCTCTAGGTGAGCAGTTAATGAAGTTGACGCGGGAGATTGTGAAAACGAAGTTCGGCAGCGAAAGTGTGGAGAAGGGCTGCCCGTTGAAGGATTATTAATTAGATCGTGCACTTCGAAGTAAACATAGAATCGAGTGATACTTGTTTCTCTCTTCCAACCTGGATTAATGTCTCCTAGCCTGGTCGGCCTAGGCAGGATATTACTGCCGACACTTCGAACACTAAGTGCTTCCTGTTTTTTGGACCTGCCTCTATCCTGTGGCAGATAATCCAAACACGTCCAATAGTAGCCGGCACTCACTGTGTTCACAGAACTAAGCTGGTTTTCAGAACGGTCGACCATGCACGGAAGGCTTCGTGAAACAGCCTGAGGATATCTCAAATGTTGCCATATCGCGGTCATCGTTTCTCTGTTCACTAAGGAATCTTGATGGTGTAGATCAACCATCAAGCAAATGCTGGTCGAGCTGTGATCAATGCGTATCGTCCAATAGTGGAATAACTTGTGCTCTGACTTCTAGATACCCAATTATCTTGGATTGGGTTGTTTCTGTAGTTCATCAAAGCTCACTTTCGTGCGTTTGGTCCATGGGAAAATAGTCGAGTGAAGGACCTTGGTTGGACTTAGCTCTTCTTCGTCGGCTTATAACAACTGGACCGTCGCATTGAATACCCTTCATTTTGCACCGATCACATGCCGGACCTCGCTCTTCTTCGTTCCATGGTCCATCAGAAAAGTGGCAGAACCTCTTGTCCATACGGCATGTCATGCATTTCGCCAAAGCGCGCCTGCCCCTGTTAATATTTGGCTGAGATTTTACAGCTGGTTGAGCCTGGTCATCTTTTGCCACACTCGCGTTGGAAGCGATACCAGAGTACACATCACCCAGCATGAGGTCGGAGTTGCCCTGAGCTGTTATATTGTGAAATTGGTGCCCATATATTGTTGATTGTGGGTCGCTAAAATCATAATCGTCTTGATGGAGGCGTGCATTATTCTCGACAAGAAGGTTACCATAAAAGTTACCTCGGTGCAAGCCTACATTGGCCTGACCTTCATTGTCGAATGCGTAAAAATCGCCTTCCCTCACACGTGCATTACCTCCAGTTTCTGGTGCGACGTAGGTATGGCCCTTTGCCTGCGATGTGTGCCACAATTGTGACTGAGACAGTGTTTCGTCTTCAAGCTTGTCAGAGACGGCATGTGTAGGAGCAAAAAAGGGAGATTTCTCCGCTGGGGCACAGGTGTCTACTTCCAGTGGTATGCCAAGAGACTCAATACAATCAGATCCGAGC
The DNA here is from genome assembly GCA_030247915.1 of Neophaeococcomyces mojaviensis. Lineage (NCBI taxonomy): Eukaryota > Fungi > Ascomycota > Eurotiomycetes > Chaetothyriales > Neophaeococcomyces > Neophaeococcomyces mojaviensis. Next base: position 41,239 of record JAPDRQ010000052.1, read on the forward strand.
AACGCATCGAAAGCAGGCATACCGATCGATTTCACATCGTCCACGACGTAGAAGCGAACATTTTGCTCTTGCTCCGGAGCATTGACATAGCTAACGACAAGTTCCAGTGGTCCAGTGGCGTAGCATCTGACGCTGGACAATATTATAATGGTATGTCGATTGCTGTACTCAATGCCAGATTCATTCAACACCCTCGAGGATATAACAGAGTGTGGATTATCAGTATCGTGTACGACGGCAAGGATCTGCTCAGATATGGAACCATCTCCTTTCCTGAAACGAAGTCGTACCTTCTGGGAATAGGTTGCTAGATCTGTCATCAAATGTTTAACGGTTGATGTGACTGAGGGGTCATAAACAGTTTGAGCTTTCCAGATTTCTTCCAGTTCTCCGTCCTCATCCTCGTCTTCGTCTTCGTCACCATAAAGTTCTTGAGGTAGTATAGACAAAGCAATATCCTCCATGTGGCTGCAAACATGGGAAGAAAATTTGGGCAAGGATGAGAAGTCTTGTTTCTCACACAATGGGCACGTTAATTCTGTGAATTTTGCATCTGAAGTGCGGGTCGCAGCTGAAAAAAAGGCATCTCGCTGATATCTATTGAGCTTCGCATGCTTCTGCGAGATATGCTCGTCGAAATCATTACTAGTTCCAGAGTGGTACTTACATAGATCACAGTAGAAATTGCTGATGCATCGATGCTGTTTATCATGCTCAGACCAAGCTTTTCGGCTAACAAACGGAGATTGACGCATAGCACATCCTTCCGACAGACAAATGTATGGTTTTATATCGCGGAAAACATGGTTTCTGCCAAGGTTAGCCACATTACAAATGTTGAAGGTACTTCACCTACTTCCAACCCTCCCTGTTCCTGATATTACTGATTTGCAGCCTGCAGATTTTGCACATGAAAGGTTGGCCTTCTGCTACTTCGGGGGGTGCAGGCGGACATTTGTTAAAATGATGGCTATCAGTCACGGCAGCCGATTTCAAGGACCCATGTGAGGCAACACTCTGGGTGTAGACGGTCTTGATCTGGCTTGAAGTGGTGCCAATTCCCGAATTGTGGAAGGTACTTCGGGCTTGTAGTACTGACTGAGCGTTCTGGAGCTCTTCTGCTGTAACATGTTCTCTCCGCGTCCGCAGGATTTCAAACCGCTGCTGGTTGCAGTATGCTAAGCGCTGGACGAGCGTCTTCGGTGCCTGAGGATAATTGTCACGTATTTTGACGAACCATGTATGAGCTGGGTTAGTGACATTGTCAGTGAAGTCTAATGGCGGCCGGATAGCTTCCGGCTCATCATCCTTAGGTAGCGGCAGTTGCTCAATGCTAGGCATCAAATCCATAAGCATTTCGGTGTTCTCGTCAAGTGATTCAAGAGTGCTTCGACATTCAGCAGCAGTAAGATCCAAAACACAACCTGGAAGTGCTTCAGTCGAGTAAGTCGAACTATCGAAGGTACCTAAGATGGAACTCGGGGATTCCACATCTGCGGAGAGTAAATACGATCCTTTCTCTAGCCATGAGGACAATCCGGCAAATGGATTAAGGTTATCCTGACGATCTTGAGCATGCGATGAGACTTGTAGATAACTCGAGAAAGCGAGAACGTCTTTGCCGCACTCAACAAGCAGTTCAACAATGGTTCTGTACAGCACCGGAAGATAGAGCCTCGGTGGCTTCAGCCCGGCCTGAGGTTACTGCATCACCCCATAGTATCAGTCGAGCGACCAGGTCGGAGAAGCGCTGCTTTTCAAGTTTTGGTTGCACTACACCATCTTCGTCTTGTGTCAAGAATGGTGTGTGAGTACCCTTCCCGCCCTTGTTCGTTTTGCGCTCTTTCTTCTCGTGAGGCTCATCTTTGCTGACAGGAAAATCTTCTGGACGGCTCGAACGCAAACGGTGCAGGCAGATGACACATGCTTGTACGATGGTTTCATATAATGCAGGTACTAAGCTATCGTGTCTCCCTTGGAAATTGGCATCATCAGAATTTTGGGACTTGTCGGATGAAGTCTCCTGCAGACTGGAAAGATTTGTGGAGTCTCTCCTTGCTGAATGGTAAAGTTGTGAATTTGTGATGCGCTGGATATGGGGTGGCATGCTTCCGACAATGTGGACCGTGCACAACAGTCTCCATGAAAGCCGTCGACTTAGTGTTTGAGGTCGTTAATATCGTCAAAGCATGATACAAATACCCAATTTTTCAGGCAAGCATGAAGTATCTCCTTTGAATTCTCGTCCTAGAGTTTGAGGGATAATAACTATTTTAGGCGACACTGTGATGCATGATCTCAGCCTTAAACTCATCAACGCTCATCATGCCTTGCGCGTTTATAGCCGCTAGTCACGTTTTCGCTACACACCATTGCACAGCCTTGAATTAACAATGTCAATTTGGGTTGCTTCTTCTCTCGGGACTACCAAAGTGAGAAAACGGCAAGAATTAAAAGGTCCGTTTCACATGGTCAATTTAGGTAATAAGAAACTGAGGGAATGGTTGTCATTCTAGATATTGTGCACGGCTCCATGACGACTTCTCACGCAGCACCAGCCTTGAATGTGGACGAAAAGAAGCTGTAGCCTGGTTCTGATGGCGGAGAGTCCAAAACTTACTGCAGCCGATTTTCAGCGTGCAGCCTCTATTGTTGGACGCTGCATCAGTGTGGGCTGTTTAGTGGACAAGCACTCTTCAGCCGCTGGTCAGCCTGGCAGGTATGGACGAAAGATACGATGTCAGTCCGGTCCTGTGCACGATGCTCTCTTGAAAGCGCTGGTATCATTTACTGGTACCAAAATGGCGGTCTCAATGTTGTCAAGCCCTAACCACGAAACATGGCAGAATAACGAATTCGAGACCTACGTTCAGGACAATTGGAACGCAAACGCGCATGACTTCAGAGACTGTGTTATCTCAATTGAAACAATTCTGGACCTTGTCGCATCTGGTGTGAGCGGTGTAGACAAAAGCCTCACAGATACGTTCCCGCAACATCTAGAAAATCTGAAGGATAATATAGACGATCTCAAAGTGCTATTGAAGCAGTGCGTGCCGCAACACAGTGACCAGGAAAACTCCTCGAAATCGTTGCGGACCACAATGAACTCGAACTACACATTTGGCGAGAATTCGACGTTCAACGGACCCATGTTCATGGGAAACGAATTCAAGGCACAAGGCTCAATAAGTTTTGGTGTGCCAGCGCAGTCCCATCCTAACCAAGCAAAGTTGGAAATCGGCCGCTCTCGTCACATACAGCAGGCTGCAACGCAGCTGTACCGGGCGTTTGGGCTTGCATGTGGTGAGCACCATACACATTATGCAAGCTTGAAATTGACAACATCGAGTGATCACATCTCGCAAATCCAATTCACACTCATTATGCAACATTATGGTGTTCTGACGGCACCAGGTGGTGAAGAGAGAATGGGTTCTCCAGTACCTCTGCTGCTGCGCATAGAATCGCACCTTATGGGGACGATCTCCAGAACCTTAACCCCTCCAGACAATGGTCATCTTGCCCACATATCTGACGTCCTCCCACACCGCTTGAAGCGGAAGATAGATGAATTAAATACGCGTGTTATTGACGCTCAACAAGAATCGAGTCAAGATAATTCGAACGCCACGCATGAACAGTTGCAAAACATCGTCAACGACCATGTATCTTCAAAGAAGCTACGACGGTGCGTGAAGTCAGTCACCTTTGCTGATACTGAAAAGACTCTCTTTGAGCAAGAGGAAGCGAATCATCGGACAACGGAGTTGCCAGTATTGCCTAACTTTTGCGATAATAATGACTTTTGCAGATATATTGATGTCACTTTTCGCGAGCGTTGCATAGGCAATGATTATGAGGCTCTTGGATATCTTCTGGATTGTCCTGGGTCATTGAGACATTCCATTTATATTTCCAGTGAGCTGCAGCACAGCAATAGTCGAAGAACGCGATTGAACAGTTCCCATGGGCATCTACTGGGCGGTTCGTCATTAAAACAGCTCACCAGAAGCCGCAATCGCGACGGCGCTCTTTCAATGGTCGATTGGGTCATGGTTGAGAAACAACTGGCCACTGCTGTGATGCAATTTCATGCGACCCCTTGGCTCGAGCAATACTGGGACAGCGACCATGTGCTTGTCAAGAAAACACCCTCAGAAACCAAAGTGCGAAAGAATCCCAGCCTGGGTACAAGCCAACAGGTTAACAGCTACGAATCATATCTTGAAGTGACCATTGAGAAGACCGACAACCTCAAATTGAAACAGCCACTGCAGAAGTCAACAGCCTTTGTTCAAAACCCTACCTTATTCCGCTTTGGTGTTATGTTGCTGGAATCTGCCTACGGACGCAGCTTGCGCGAACTGCAAAGACCGATGGACAAGGATCCATATGGTGATCGTAACACCGAGTACTACACCGCCATGCGGCTTCTAGAGAATGTCTCGAAGAAGGTAGGATGGGCGCGCGCTAATATCATTCGAAAATGTATCGACTTTAGCAAGGAGCAAGGATTTGATCTTCAAAGTATTCAGTCTCAGGAAAGGTACTACGAGGGCGTGGTTGAGCAATTGGACTTTGTCGAGCAGAGATTCCGGGATCTGGGACTTTGAGGACGGTGGAATCCGTGCATATCTCGAGGCAGCCATGTCCGAAGTCGTGATAAAGAGCTGGAATGACACAGGATTGAGAATTAAGACAGTCATGCCCGTTTGGTCGAACCATTCGGCAGAAGTGTTACAAAACTCTTGCCCCAAATACGGATGTTGCCATGATGGTGACATGATCTAAACGCTTGACGGATGCTCGACTGTTTACACTAGCTGACCAATGCTGAATTGAAGCAATGCAGCACGTCACTAGCAGTATTTAGTGGAGTGAGAACTGTCAGTCACATCTATCCATGCCTCGTTTGTCCTAAAGTTTCGCCGACTGAGACTTAATCTCTATGTCACCCCTGTTCAGATCCCTTACGTCTTTCTTCCCCATCTGCCCCAGCCCATTGTCCAACTCCGCCAGTAAACATCTTAACACATGCTCAACACCCTTCTCGCCACCCATTGCCAATCCATACATGTACGGCCGAGCAATCAGCACACCTTTCGCACCTAAACACATGGCTTTCAACACATCTGTGCCAGTCCTGATACCGCTATCAAACAGAATTGTAATGCCACTCCGCCTAACTGTTTCATCTCCACAAATATCTCTCAACGCGTCCAAACTGGCAATTGCCCCATCTAACTGCCTTCCACCATGGTTGCTGACGATGATGCCATCAACTCCATGTTCAATCGCCTTATGGGCATCCTCCACAGTCTGTATACCCTTCAGCACAATCGGCCCACTTCCCCACATTTTCCTCAATACTTTCAAATCTTGCCACTCCCTGTACGTACCACTATTCATAGCATCCAGCCACATCATCGACTTCTGCATAGTCTTCAAGCTAGTCAAGACCTTCAGCGCTCCCCATGGTGTACCCGATCTCGTCAGCATATCCCTCACTTGGCCCATCTTCTCGCCGAAGCCGCGCTCATCCTTCGCCATTGCCTCTTCAAACCTCTTCATGAACACAGGATCCGAAAATCCAATTTGGCAACCCTGTCCCCACAAAAACGGTAAATAAGCTGTATCAAGATCCTTCGGCCGCCACCCAATCGTGAACGTGTCAAGCGTGACAACCAAAACATCGTAACCGTTTTTTTTCGCGCGGCTCAGTAAACTCGCAGTGACGTCCTCGTACTCCCTCTTCGGCCAGTAAAGCTGATACCACCTGGGACCTTCCGCATTCGCCTCCGCCACTTGCTCAATCGACCGCGTCGCCGCCGTGCTCAGGATCATAGGCACTTTCAGGTTCCGGCACGCCCTAGCAGTTGCAATCTCCCCATCCCGATGCATAATCTCCTGAACGCCAACCGGCGCAACGAGTAGTGGCGAAGCATAGCGTTTGCCAAACAACTCAATGGAGACGTCGCGGACGCTAGCGTTGACAAGCATACGTGGCTTTAATCGGTAGTTGTTGAAGGCGGAGACATTGGCGGCACAGGTGCTTCCGATGCCGGCGCTGTCGTGGACGTAGGCGAAGTTAGGAGCTGGGACGGCGGAGCGGGCTAGGTCAGGCCATAAGGTTGGGTTGGTGGAGAATGAAGGGGCGCGGAGAGCGGAGTAGATTGCGCGTTGATAAGAAGTTGGCGCGTCGGGATTAGGTGGTGAAGGAGATGAGGTTGGAGTGATGGAGATGGGATTTTCGTCGGTTTTTATGGCCATTGTGATGCTCTCCGATGTGGTTTCTAGTTGTAGGATGAAAGCGCTGGAAGCTCGATGCCGGCGAGAGAAAGTCTGTAAAGGAGGCGGAGTGAGTTGCAGAGTCTACGATTTTTGGAAAGGCAATAATTTCTATGAAGCTTCTCTGTATACTTTCTCGATGAAAGTCCCATGTCTCTGAATTGAGGTAGTGGTGGAGATTCGCATTACGAGCCGAGGCTCATTGGACCACCAAATCGATATTGAAAAGACTTGGTCTTTTGTTCATCATTTTGACAGCTTAATTGACATTTATCTATAGTATGGTCCTAACTGAGCCGTTTGAGACTGGCTTGCTGTTCCATCAATAGGCTGGGATCTGATGCTCGTGTTGAAGACGATATGTTCTGATCACAGATGTTGGCAATTTGTCGATAGCGCCGATAGGCGAATGCTTTGCCTGAGTTTTCTCACTACTTGGCTCGTTTCTCAAGATCGCAAACATAGCTTTCCTCCCAAATCTCAACACGTTGACATACAAACTTGTCAACGTCGTCAGGAGTGAGCAACGAGCCGACCACTTGTGCACATTTGGCAGATAAGCTTTCACATCGCGTGCAGAGATAGTTGACTCTGAAACCATAACGGTTGGCATAAAAACCACGGATGTAGCGAAGTGTAACCTCTCGTTATCCATTTCTTTGCAAAAGATCGAACATGTTGCGAACCGCTTTGTTCTGCGACTGGCTGGGATTTTGGTTCATCATGGCGGCTTTCTGCTTTTTCTTCTTCTTCTTGGTAACTTCCTCAAACGCGCCGGCGTCGACATCTCCACTTCCTAAGTTGTCAAGGCTTTCGTCTGGTGGCAGATAAGCTGACAGGTCCACACCGAGCTTCTTAAAAAGGCCACCCACTTGCGTCTTGAATTCAATCTTTGGCATTGACTGCATACATACAGCCACGTCAGCAGGATTGAGGAACATCGCTTGAATTGGTGGCATTATGCTAAGAAGCTGCTGCAACTCGTGAAGCTCGGTCATGATCTCCGCACTGATATGACTCGACTTGACGTGAAGGTCGTCCAGCTGTTGTTGCTTGTTGTCGGTGCTGTGGTGAATAACAGAATCAACACTCTGCTTGAGCATCCGGATACTATAGAGCACAGCTTGCACATTTGCGTTGAGATGAAGTAGCGCCCACCCATCGCTGTAGGTGCTGCTGGGTTGTACTCGAAATGTCTTCGTCGTCATCGATTGAATGGGTGTTAGACCAACAAGTTGCGCGACGAGGATCGAAGGGAACTGTTGCTTCCCATTGGTCGAGCGATGCGAGAGAAGCGAAAGTAAACCGTGGAGGAGGTATGCTGTTGCTATACGCTCTTCAGTGCCGGCGGTCATAAAAAGCGCGAACGATTTGATTGCATCGATTTCTTGTCTCGCTGCATACAGAAGCTCTTGGCTGTTAAGGACATGGACGTTCTCCTTCGCTATCCGCTGGCCTTTTCTGATGAACTCTGTGACGAAGGCGTCCACGGACGTGCCACCTACGATTCGCCGACGCAAGATCGAATTTTGGTAAAGGATAGAATACGCAAGCTGACGGTAGGACCTGCCATATGACCATGACGCGTCGCGGGTCAGGTCTTCGTGAAGTATAGGAAAGTAGACATGGAAGTCAAGGTCTTCTGGCACGCCGCTGACTTGTTCGAATTGAACGACCAATTCTGCAAGCCTCGGATCAAACGCTTCCAAAACTTGGGATGTGACACCATTTGTCAAATCTACAAGGCTGTTCTCGTTACTCGTAGATTGAAATTGCTCCACAAACGCCGAAAACTTCGAAGTACTATCGTTGGATGACAGTGCTTTGGCACGCTGAATGATAATGGGGAACGAACACGACGCATCTTCTGATCTTTCGAAACCAAGGTGAGCCACGCTATTGACGCCTAGCTGCCTTCTTATCTCTGCCGGACGCCAACACCTACCTCTGATCAACTCGGGATCTGAAGGCTCTGAGTTGGAGGTTTTCATGAGACTGTTCAACAGCATCACAACACCTTCATCCTGCATGTCGTCGAAAAGAACAAGATCAGAGTCATTCGTAAGGACAACCGCGCCCGATGCTTTTGCAGCTGCAGCACAAAACGAGTCGGCTTCTCCGGGCACAGTAAAGATCGTTTTAGACCATTCCGAATGTATCAAGTGTTCTTTGGCTGCTGGTACAATGAATGGCAATTGAGTAAAAGCGTATGTGAGTTTTCCAAGTCTCCACAGAGCGTCATTGAGGTCTTGCTGTTCTTGAGAGCTGCCCACCGACCTCAAGTCGAGTATGGGATGTGCGATATGACTAACCTGAAGCTGCTGCCTTGACTTTTCCAACCTGTCGAGGCGTGTGCTCCGCTTACTGAAGGGCAGCCCACCGTCGAAATAGACACGCACACTGCATCTCCATTAGCTCTGTCTGTTCTGAGACCTAGCGGACAAATCGCACATTTCTACACCACAACTTTCCAGGTATTGCAGGAAGTGGTCAATGGCTAAACAGAGTTCAGCATAGCTAGGCGGATTGTAAATATGCCTGTTTTCTTGCATCTGACCAGCCTTGTGAGCTGTCAAGTTATTGTAGACATGGTAGACCATCGATGGCCCGTCAATTACCAACTTGTAAACGCAGACTGCAGATGTGGTCGTAGCTGTCGAGGAAACGCTCGCATCTTCCAGATACGGCTGTAGATCCTGTGTCAACCTAGGAATTCCCATTTGTGCTTGCTGAATTCTGTCAAGGTAACCGCGAGCTCAACTTCCATTCGGTCGGAAGCGAAGAGGTTATAAAGACTGGCTTCATTCGTGAAGTATTGTTATCATAGTGGATGAGACTACGATCATGAGATCGTGGCAACACGAAAAACCCCAACTAGATCGATGAGACACATACCGGCCACATCACAGAGCAGAATTTTGAATTCCGACAGCTGTTTCAACACGAGCGAAGCGCAAAATGGTATTCAAGTATAGCTGCAAGTCTTAACACAAGTGCCACAAATTTCCTGGCATTGATAGTCTAGCTTCCAGAGAAAGTGCTAGAAAAAGTGTCTACTTCGGGCGACGGAATTGGTTCAAAGTTACCTTGTTCGGCAATACGTCTTGCCAACCTAAGTTAAGCATTTCAACTAGTGCTAAAAATCTCTTATCTCTTTCATTAGGTCTTCCTTTCATCATTAATTCGTCTAAAGTTGCGTATATACATCACTTTATAGACATATCTCATGTTCGCATGTTCTTATCATCACGCGTGGTTCTATTCCCCATGCCAGGCCCTCAGCAGTTCTTGGTCCAAAATCTCTGTGCATAGACCGGCAGGGTATCAAAGCTAGAGAAGCCGCCCCCAGTACTGTTCGTGACATTCTTCCACCCGTTGGTCATGTTACCAGGCAAATAGGCAGCGGCAGCGGCAGCAAAGAATGATGTAACATAGACGTCAACCATTGTGTTCGGGTCTGTAATATTCGCTGTGCTGACATTGGCTTGAACGTAGTGCGGAGTGCTAGAGTAACCCTGATTAATGTGCAGTGTGTTATCACCATCTCCTGGTGCCCCGAAATCATCGGTAGTGAAGTAGCCAGCTGTACGCCAGAGTCCGGTTGTGGAGTTGTACATGGTATCGTTGCTTAATGCTTGTCGCTTGTACACTCGGTCGGTTTGCATCCTTGCAAGTAGAGACTGTGCAGAAGACCATGGGACGGTCATATATTGCCACAAGTTGGTGTATGGATTAACTTGATAAGCATTATCGATTGTGAAACGACCTGCGAGTAAGTCGTAGCGGAAACCACCTGTATTGGTGAGGATGATGCGCGGGTATGCGCTTGTGTTACGGCCTTCAGCGTATACAACGGCTGGAAAGACAGTATTGGTAAGGTAGTAGAAGAGAGAGCGAGGATCCGAGATGGGATATCGGGAGAGGTAGTAAGACGATGGAGAACAGCCAAGAAGGTTTGTCAGGATGGGCAATGAGTTGACCTCGGTTGTGATGTTCTTGGTTATGCCTTGCCCGTATGAGGTATTAAGACCTTGGTTGAGAGATGCAACATGCTTCTCAAAAGTTGGTCGATTGAAGTCGAGGTATTGACGAGACCATGATAGGCTACTCGAATTGATTGGGTTGGTAACATTAGGTACTGACAATGGTTTGGTAACCTTGATTGTACCGCTGCCCATGGGAGAATTGGCACGAGTCACGTTGGACGGAAGACCGTCAATAGTGACCCAGCCCACGGTCTCGCAGTATCTGCCTGCAGCAAGAGCCAAGGCATTCGCATCATAACCGACAGTATCACGAACGTGCGAGTGGCCACCGAAGATTGAAATAGGTGTGGTTGGGTGATATTGACGAATGGCAGCGTAGACGAGGTTCCATTCGGTTGATGCACGAACAGGAACATGGCCAACAATTAGGAACATATCAATGTCAGTGCGGCGAATCTGTTGTTGAAACCAAGCTTGTCGAACGGCGGTGCCGACAGGAGTCACGACTGTGGCATTGCTGTTACCAGTAAAGTTGTAGAGGAAGCCGAAAGACATGATTCGAACGCCGAATTTGGTTTGCCAGTAGGCATATTGCTGCGAGAACGGCTTCCTGACGCCATTGTCATAGATATCGACATTACTAGTAAGATATCGACCACCCCATCTAGGAGCGAAATTACGATATGTGTCATTGGCGATTTCAGTGGTGTAGAGCTCATGGTTGCCAATTGAGAGGGCGTCGTATGGTAATTGCTGGAAGATTGGCAAGGTAAGCCTGCCATTCGGTGTCGTCGCATCACCCAACCCCGTTCCATCGTGCAGGTCTCCAGAGTCGACAAGCAACAGGTCAACGCCAAGAACATCAGCCTTAGCCTTCATCTTTCTCACGAAGTCAGCAAAATCACCATAGTCTGCGCTATAGTTCTCATCGAGCAGGTGACCCGCCAGCCAACCGTGGGTGTCGGTTGTTGAAAGTATGTTCACCTGGCCCCAGTGGATGTCTTTGATCTGCTGAGGCAAAGTTGGGAGTGCACCTGGTTGGATACGCTTGTCCAGGTCATGTCTTTTCATTAAATCGTGGTTGACGTAGCCACCGAGCATTGGCGAGGTCCAGTCATGGTCCTCGCAAGCCGTAACAAGTTTCAGGGTGAGAGCTGCCGCGGTGGCACAAAGTTTGAACAGCATTTTGATGTTATCACTGTCTCAAGCTCAATACACTGTCGAAGAACTATGGTAAAATATGTCTTCGTCCCGGCAGAAGATATGAAGCTCTGATTCAGATTACTCTTGCAGCTACGCGAAAGAGTGCCTGCCGCTTAAAATTCTAAACTTCAAGAAAGTACATAAACTGAGTGTTACGACGTGGTATAAATCTGCCTTGTTGACGTTTTTCAAGCTTCCCAGCTTCGCCTTTATTGCTCGGGCTTGATTCTATCCTAGGTTCAACCTTCAAGTGCTATTCGTCGACGACAAGCACGAGAGGCAGCTCCTCCACCAATCGGTCAAGCCCTATCAAGCACGCTCAGGTACACAAGCAACAGCGTTGGAAGCTTGGACTGGATCTGGATTGGAAAACCTTAATAACCAAGCTCTATGAGGTGAGTGGCTGAAAGCCAAGACTGCCGATTTCTAGGCTAAACCATGCCTGGAAGGTCTATTAGAAGAGTGACAGCTCATCCAGTGCCTGGAGCTCAGCAAATCGTCACCAAGAGAGCTAAGCAGGCATAAGCCGGGCACCTGTGAGGCAGTCTTAGCAGACGTGATTTGGGGACAGTTTGCTATAGAAGCGACCTTCAGTAGCAAATTTTTTATATCGAAAGAGTGCAAGAAGTTGGAGTTGTGCGAGTTGTAGAAGGCAAGATCGGAGTCAGAGGAGAGAATACTTTGACCTCTGTAAGACCTTCTGCTATTCATTTTGGTCACTTACTCCATTGTAAGTAGGCAGCACAATGTTTGTCCTGTATTTATGCTAGTACATTGAAAGCTCCTAGTAGGATGACAGCAGCTTTTTCAACGTCCGATACTTTGAGCCTTTCGACAATTTCATGATGCAGGATGCCATTTAGGTATATCAAGCCCGGATGATGAAATCTATCATCTGACGAACAGGAAGACTGCTGCCCACTACAAGCCGTCAACACTGCCACGACATCATGCTGTGTAACAGAATACGAAATTGAGTCAGCCATGCCGGGCCATGCTAGGTGGGCGACAATGCCCCGTCAATTGTGACATGCGGCTGCAATCGCTTCCTGAGATTGGCTGGTAGGTTGAGTCTTTCAACTTGCATTCTCTTCGATACTGTTCAGTGATAGGACTAGCATGTGTCGTCCGATATAGTTTAGAAGACTTTATGATCGTCGAGGGCTTTCGACCCACTGACCGTCATACTTGTAGAACAATTAATTACTGCTTCTGTGGTTGGGACTTTCTCTTTAAGCTCCTAGCTTTTTCTTTAGATGTTGCTGTCTTGTGCCTACTCTTTGCTCAAACACTCACAAACTCTTCACTAAACCATTTCGAGAGAAGCGCCCGTCGACATTGATTTGGTTGAATGGCTTCGTAGTACTAGCCGTGCCTAATACCAAACTCACGGTTTGTACAATTTGGCCGTCGTTCATACCGGCACCCTCAGCCCCCCGCTTTTGAAAGGGTAATCCTCATCTGGCGCTGAACTGCAGTTTGTTTTGGGCATCCTGTGGCGCCTCAGCCTCAAGTACCATCCAGGCAATGTTATGGAATCTCATCAAGTATGACAACGCCGTTTGACGCAGTTCCAAGGGTGACTTATGAGCCGTAAGTCCTTGTCGATGGTGTACCAATCGCTGTACTTAAACACTTGAGTTATCTCGACACAATAAAGGGTTAACTTTTTGGGGACTTGTGACGGTGAAACCGACAAACATCATTTCCTTGCAAGGATCTTAGGAGGTCAAGTGTCCTATTGTCATCACCTCTCTTGACCGCCTCTGCCACTCCTGCACCATTCTCAAGGCTTCACTAGCTGGCGTATCTGGTCGAACACCCGCTTCTGCCATTTCGCGAGTGCTGAGGTATGGTTTGTTGCTATTTATGCGTGTGCGACTAGCAATCTCTGATGTCACCCTGAGTGTTTCCAAGGACGATGTCTTGCGAGGTTTGTGCCCTTCAGCGTCTCCAATTGGATCTTCAGGCTGAAAATTGATGGTGACGATGTAAAACTGTAAGACACCCGGTTCATTATCATCTTCATCACGAATCCATCGTTGACCTTGCCATGTTGAACTTCCTTTCCAGACCTCTGAGGTTGACTTGCTGTTGGAGGCAGTGAGTTGAACATCATCAGTTCGAGTGAAGCACCACTCGTTGCGCAGGCGGCTCGTGATACAGTCAACTTGTTCTTTCTTGCGCTGAAGACTCTCGATTTGCATGCGCAACTTATTGACACTGGAGGGGAGACGACATTGTGATACCCATGGACTGCCAATATGAATTGGCTCATCAGTTTCCCAATACCAGATATCAGTATGACGAATTGTGATGGTGATGGTCCGAGGCATGAAGTATGGTATATTGAGGACTTCGGGGAGGCCGCCTTGCTCGATCCGATACAACTGGGCGAAAACTTGAATGTGAGATATTGCTTTACGATGGCCAGGTACATTAGGGTGAAGTCTCTGGATAAGAGCACAAGTACGTGCCATTTGTAAAGGATTCGTTGCTTTAGAAGGCTTCCGAAATTCCTGTGCGAGAAAGAAGGTATGTTGAGCAGAAGTCCACGGAAGATACCAGGCAGCATTGTATACCAACTGGCAGGTTCTCAAGAGTGCTGTATCGGTTATTCGTGGTGCCATGTAGTCGGGTCTTCGGTAGCATGTATCGAAATTGTAAGAGTTTGATAAATCTTCGTACTCGGCGAACACATATTCGTAGATCAGGTCTCGCATTTCTGCAGGGAGAACGCTGAACAGGGCCGATTGTAACTGGTCATGGCAGGATAATTTGAATGAGTCAATATGGCGAAGGTCTGCATTCGGGTCAACCTGGACTTTAGTTTGACGCTGCAGACGACGCCGCGTTCGTGGATACATGGCTGGGGCGATCAGGTACGCAAACGTGCACCTGGTAGAGTCAGAGTAAGAACTGGGCGGCAACGCTGGTCTGAGGAAATTTGCGTTTTTGTTTTGAGTCGTCTTACCTCAGTGCTGCTAGTAGTAAACAGACAGTAAATGTGAATAGAACTGGTTCACCATGTTCACGGATGGCTTGGGATGTGGGCAAATATTGATGGTACTGCAAGAGTTGCATTTGTAACACACCTGACAGCTATTGCTATTCTACTTGATGATTCGCAATTACAAATTCATTGTCCCGGGCGAGATGGTGCATAAGTGAAACTCGTTGGCAGGTGAGAGTGCCTTGAACAATGCCTGGGAGATGATCTGGACTTGGTAAGGTTGGAGTCTGAGAAATGGGCTAACCAAAATCGCCTTAGCACGGATCTTCATGCACAACGCCACTACGGTCCTTCGCAAGCATCAAGTCTTGCCCCCTTAGTCTTGACATAGAATGTACGGCACTGTATAGGTTTGTGGCCCTCGAAGCTCAGATAGATATCTATTTAATCATGGAACACTTGCTTTACTAAATACAAACAAGCATCAGTTTCCTCATCAACTAAATTGGCTGGAACCCTCCTCGAATTGCAGCACTGATATATTACCAGTCCACAACAAGGACAGCCTCCCGTTTCTGGAAGCTATCATGTATCGAGATGAAGATTTCAGTCTCGAATCACATTTCGCTTGTTGTGAATATTGATGCCTTGCATCCCTTCCTCTGTCTGTACATCCCCAGTCTGTGAACCCTCTAAGAAAGTGCTTTTACCAAAAGCTGTGAACATGTATTTAACGCCATCCCCAATATCATGGGCATAAAAAGCACTCAGAAAGCCTTTCCAAGTAGGCACAACCGGGGCATTTCCTGCTTGCACAATGTCACTATAAGGGACGGAGGGGTAACCCCAGAGAAATATCACGGCGACGATGGTGATCTCCCAAACGAGGACGAATTCCGGTATGCCGACGTCAAAATCAGCCCATGAGACATAATATGGCGGCTTTGGAAAGTAAACTCCGGTGTTAGCTAGAACTGAGAACAAGATTCCTTGAGTAGCTTCAAGAGCAACAACGCCCTTAAAGCTAATGAGCTTGAGCAGACTATGATGTTCCAAGAGCTCTGTATGTAGTCGGCGTTCGAAAACGATGACACCATAGACAGCGACACCAGTTGACACGCCTTGGGTGACTTGGATTGCGATGTTGCCGTTTGATCTGATCTTCGATAGTGGACATGTCAAGCCCTGTAGGGCTTCGGCGGCAATTGTAGTTGCAACACGAGTAATCGTGATCTGGAATACACAGATCCAAACCGTCTGGCCAATTGTTAATCACTTAGCTGATTTTCAACAGCGTCGATACATACTCTGTACCATCTAAGGCTACCGCCTGTGCCTTTCTTCTTGCCGTTGAACCACCTGCGTTCTAGATTCGAGAAGTATTGAGCTCTTCCGTTGGGGTGCGGACAAACATATTGCACATAAAGCAGAAAGAGTGCGGTTATAGCAAATCCTTCATCGTAGGTTGCAATTGGATGCAGATAACCTTGAGTCCTGTAGAAATAGATCGAAAACAGTGCACAGAGTGACATGACTGGGATGAATAGAATTATTCTTAGTATCCTGTAGCCGATCAGCAGATATAAGTTGAGGACCCATTGCAGACTCACTGTCGTTGCTCCTCTGGTTTGACCCAATGGTACAAGTGCCCGCACATCAAGTACACTGCAGTGAGACAGTTGAATGCACATGCCACAATAGCTAGAATGAGAATGAGTTCGTGGAAGGTAATGGTAAGCCCAGGCAGATATATTGCAAAAGCTGTGATGTATCAGTGGCTTTCCAAGAGCTTCACAATCAGTAGAAGAACCAACTTAGGACTGACGGGCTGGAGCATGTCTTCACTGCCTCAAGAAACGCCTTCGCTATCTCTGCCTCAAGCGTTTTGTTGTTGCCGACGTTGTTAGTGATAGAACTTGGTAAAGACATTGTGGAAGAATGAAGGCAGCATTGGGCTCTGCATGGTTTGCGAGCGGGCACATCGTGATGTTTATAACATGCACACTGTAAGAACTGGGCTTTCAAATATGGAGGCTAAGCCTAATGTGCTCGGAATTGCGAGACGATGTCAAACAAAAACAGGTGAGCTTGATGAGACATCTTTGAAGACGTGTTGTGATTCGAATTGGGTTTAGAAGATAGTTGGTGGAACGGGATGTTCATGTGTGCGTTGTACATGTCCTAAGCCTGGGAGAAGCATGAACTAAAGGCTCGATCATCTGAACTGCTTGAATCGAGACGCCAACATGAGTTAATCAATCTCTTATTATCGATCAAATTTGCGACAGTCTGGAGAAGATGCAGCAAGGAAAGGCTGATGGAGAAAGTTAGAGAGTTGAATATCGATCGGCGACCCCATTCAATGAAAGAAAGCTAGTCCTAAAAGGTCTCGGATTCACGAGCCTTATGTTTTCCTGTCGGCCTGAATTCTCCAATGGTTGATCTGATCATCCTTGGGCGCTATCATTTGATATGCTCGTGCGGCAGCTCTTCAATGATCTACGTCAGGAAAACTTAGGCCAGACAGCCGTCCAAATCAAGGAACCTGTCCATTTGAAGCATGTTTGCGCAAACTTCCTCTCCGGCTAAGCCGGCCTTGAACAGGGCACACCGCAGTGCTGTTTGACGAAATCATGAAGGCGTGTTGGATCTGTGCGACTCTTCAATTGCTTGCGCCGCATCTGTAGGCTGGAAAAAAGTATCAAGTCTGGATTTGGGGCTTCCGGAAGGCTGTAATGCCAGGCGCCTTCAGAGGCTGCAATCATGGTTGGACCTCGGAGCACTGGTTGCAGGAGATGCGTCAACAGAAGGGTCAAATGTGACGAGGCTAGGCCGTACTGTCAGCGATGCACAAGAGCCAAGCTCTAATGCCCTGGATATAATCCCACGCTACGCTTCCTAGCTAGCGATGGAACGAGCTGCTACAACTGCTTGTTCAGAGATCTTCGCTGCGACCGGAATGGTTCTCGATGCACGAGGTGCGTGAAACGTGGTCTGCAATGTGACGTATCAGCGCTTTCGGGTCCAGCTCTCGGCGTGGACAAATTCATCGAGTCAGGTAGCCGCTCACCGGAGAAGACATCTAGCTTTCAAAGACTTGATGGATCGCATGAGCTTCTTCTTTCGCCGACGGCATACAATGAGGACGTCTACTGTGTCTTTTTCTTGGATCGATATTTCAGCTTCGGCGTCTGGAACGAAGACCTTCAGAACAATAAGGCTTGGATATGGTCAGCTCTTCAATGCCCATCCAAGTTTCCAGTTTCGAACCTAGCATTACGTTCGATGCTAAGCGCCTTCTGCGGAAATGCCAACCACAATAAGGCTCTGCAAAGAACCGCCTTAGAGCTGCATGGTGAAACACTACGAGCTCTGACGCTGGCGATGCAGGACAATACCAAGAATGCGTCTTTTGATGTTTTGTCTGCAATCGTGCTACTTGGTATATACGAGTCTTGTCATTATACCAGTCATACCGCATGGCTTGGCCATTTGTCCGCCGCAAAACGAATGTTCGAGCTCAAAGGCCCGGAGGGCTTAGGCATCGCCCAGCTCGCTCCTTACTCATGTTCACTCGGTTTTCCATGATACTTGAAAGCATAGTATCAAGGAAGCGGTGCTTCCTCGAGCAGCAGGAATGGAAGGATGTTTTGCATGCCGATGACCAGGTGTCCTCGTGGATCCTTAAGTTAGGGGATATTTTTTCTAGCCTACCTGGAATATTCGGGGATGTGAGGGAGCTTGAGTTGAATGGTGGATCTGCTTCCAAGTTCAGGAGGGTGTTTGACGCGTTGACCGCACAGCTTGACTCGCTACTAGACTGGTGGAACGAGTGGAGTTCAGACATCGACTGACTACCAACGCGTGTCAGAATTGATGAGGGGTCTACCCGGACCATCATGGAGTTTTGCCCTGCTAGTCTACCACCAACAACTTGGGGGGAAGCAACTTCCTTGCTTCAATTCCACAACCTCGAGGCGGCCGCTGGATACTGCCGCTATCATGCTCATTTCATCCAGGTTATATGGTGGCTGAACCGTCTACTGTCGCTCCAGCTCAGCGATTGTGTCGCCGTTGAGGAAGAATTGAACGCAAGGGGCTTGATTGTGCGTCAGTCCGCCATAGGCACAACCAATGGCACGTATAAACTCCGTGTCGAAGATGTCAACATTCTACCACATGCCTACGCCATTTGTGAAGCCCTTGCTGTCTACTCCCTCCCGCAATATCGGCACATTGGAGCTATCTACATGGGCATGCCGGCTCGCATAGCATGGCAAGCGCTACCGAAAGACTCTCCATACGCACTGTGGATTGAGGACTTCATGGAGGCCATGGCCGCTAGCAGCGGTTTTGAGGTACCAAGACATGTCTTGCGAGAGATTCAAGTCAAAGAATGAGGAAGGACGTGTGGAGATATCTGGGCTGAAGCTTGGTGGTGGGTAGGCGGCTGAATTGATGAGAATTATCGGTGCGATAGTCTCGGCAGCTCATGATGTTGATCTCACGTTAACTGAGATCCGAGTGGCGCTCCTCCTCAACGTTTGTTTGGTCTATACCAAAACGTGCTAACCACGCACGACTTATCCAAGGTGCGACTTCTCGATCCATCGTTTGTTCAAGAGAACACACACACTCGTTGATCAGCTTAGGTGAATCCTCAAGTACATTGTCATCATCATCAATACTCCCTCTATGCTCGCATGGTATCATCATATCTTTCCTTGATATCTTGAGGCTTGGCTGGTTAAGAGACTACCTTCGGCTTAAGAAGCTGGTAGTGGGGTGAACATAATTGTAGAGACTTGCTTGAGGCCTGGGAAGATCGCTTGGCTATACGCTCTGCTGGCTGGGAGCCGAGAGTTACTGTGCTTGTCAATAATATCCTCTACAATGTCTCCCTAATGAAGCAGTTTGTGTCCAAGCTATGTTCTCGTCGCAGCTGGGTCTTACAGCATGTTTTCTGGTTCTACACCATATCATTCTGTAGGATTGAAAGGAGAAAGAACTCATGGTAGCTGGCAGTTGCCGTAATGCAAGCACTGATAGAGAGATAGTAGCTTGCCCTCAACTCACATGAGCTCGGCGAAGGGTATAGGCGAATAAGGTATAGCAAGCCTTAACAGGTCCGCAAACAACCGTTAACCATCTTCTCTGCATTTTTGTCAGAAGTAAGTCAGTTGTTCCCTAATTCTTCCAGCATCAAGCATCAGAAATGTTACGACAGGTCTGTGACTAAGATTAATTCAATAAACCACTTAACGCGAAAAGGACGCGTTAATCGAAGCTAGCACTAAGCTAGAATGGCGTAAACGTTATGACGACAGCTACAAAATATCAGCCTCCGCACCATGATGATACTTGAAGGCAAACAACGATGCGATAGTACATTTCCGCCTCATCAACTTTTACTTTCTAGTTGTCATGGATTTATATCTCCTTCAGTGTAACTCCATTTAATGAGCATTGCCGTTGTCACCGACCATAATATTGCCCTTCTGAGGTGTGCGGGGCAATAACCGTACACAATCTTTCGAAGAATCGATCAAAGCAAAGAAAGTATTGCCTTGACCCGTAACCTTTGCCACTTGCTGCATATCGCGCCCGCTGTAGTAGGAGTAGATGCCATGAAGCCCAAGAGCAGCAAAACAGGAACACACTACGTAGGCCTAAGAATTACCTTTGACATCACGATCAATGATGCTAGAGCCGGAGATGACTTCCGAAGCTCGTTTATGACTGTATGACTGATACTTCTAGGATGGTCTCACCTTACAGGAGCTGCTCAGATGAAAGGACGATTGACTTTGCATAGCGCTGGGACTTCGAGCCGATCCTAGCAAACGCGTCGTAGCAGCCATGACATCCATGATTGTTTATTGTTAGCAATGAGGAGCACTTCATTCGCTGTCATCTGATCTCTATTGTGTCACCTCGATCTTGTGCGTGTTGACATTTGTATGAAAGAGGTGTGCTCTTGATCTCTGTCCTTGTAGCATCGAAATGTCGTCAAGACTGCTTGTACATAGGACGACTGGACTCCTAACTCGACGATCGTTTGTTGCAGCAGCTCCTGCCACGATCACATTCAGTCCGACTTCGTTGCGCCAAATTTGTTCAGCGCCAGCACGTTCATTACCAAAATTCAGCCCCAAGAACAGACTCATGGCAACCATGGCGTCCTCCAACACGGCCCAGGTCACAGTAGACCCCGACCACTTCTACCGTACTTCGGGAGCACTCGATTCGGTCTGGGTTAAGACTATGCCCTACTCGAAGTTTCCTACCTTCCCTAAGCTCCAGAATGATCTTGAGACAGAAGTGTTGATTGTCGGCTCTGGCATCTCTGGCGTATCCATAGCATACGAGCTGGTCCGCCAGGGCGCCAAGGTGACGATGATCGAAGCTCGCGATATCCTGTCTGGCGAGACTGGACGTACAAGTGGTCATTTGTCTTCAGACCTCGATGATGGCTACATTGAGATCGGAAAGAAGCACGGCAAGGAAGGTGCGAAGATCGCTGCCGAGAGCCACGACTGGGCTCTCAAGCGGGTGGGTGAAATTAGCAAAGAGCTTGGAATCGAGTGTGAGTATCGCATGTTGAAGGGTTACGACATCTCGCAGTTCGTGAAAGGTACAAAGGAGCACGATGATGATATGAAAGAGATAGTCCAAGACATGGAAGCGGCAAGAGAGGCAGGACTAGATGCACATTACGTTCAGGACTTTGCGATCAAAGGCTGGGACGGAAATATCGACCAACGAGACGCGGCTGTCTTTGAACAGCAGGCGACATTCCACCCTACCAAATATGTCTGTGGCGTCCTCGAGTGGTTGAAGAAGCAAGACAACTTCCAGGCTTACACCCGAACTCGAGCAGTATCAATCAAGGAGAAGGGAATCACTGTGCCGTTGGTCAATGTTCACTTGGGTGCCAAGGATACTATTATCGAGACTGAGGAAGGGCACACAATACATGCTGCTCACGTTGTCGAGGCGACTTGCGTACCATTGCAGAGACTCAGCATAATTGCGGAAATGGAGTACGACCGCACTTATTGCATTGCCATCAGAATTCCCAAGGGTGTAGTCGAAGATTGCCTCATTTACGACTCCGCCGAGGAGTACAAGTATATCAGAATGACCGAGTGTGACGAGAAGGACGACTATATGGTTGTCGGTGGTTGTGATCATGCCGTCGGACAAGAAGACGCATGGGATGAGCGATACAAGGAGTTAGAAGAATGGACCCGCAAACGCTTCACTCAAGCTGGTGCTGTTGATTTCAGATGGAGTGGCCAGATCTTCGAACCTGTGGACTACATGGGCTACATCGGCAGGAACAGTGGAGCTCAGAGAGTCTATGTTGTGACAGGCGACAGTGGTAATGGTCTAACTCACGGAACCATTGCCGGTAA
Source organism: Neophaeococcomyces mojaviensis (assembly GCA_030247915.1). Lineage (NCBI taxonomy): Eukaryota > Fungi > Ascomycota > Eurotiomycetes > Chaetothyriales > Neophaeococcomyces > Neophaeococcomyces mojaviensis. The sequence goes on from JAPDRQ010000052.1 coordinate 63,090, forward strand.
AGTCATTAGCGACATGATTTTGGGCCATCCAAATCCATGGGAAAAACTCTACGACCCAAGACGTCGAAAAACGAGTATCGCGAAATCACTTCCGTCAATGCTTGAGCACGACATACAGGTTAATATGCAGTACAAGCGATTCCTACAAACTGATATTACCGACCTGGAAGACCTTGGGCTAGAGAAAGGAGGCGTGCTGAATTCGAAGACAAGCAAGCCCATCGCAGCGTATAAGGACGCTGATGGAAAGGTTCATCGCCTGAGCGCCATATGTCCGCACATGAAGGGTGTGGTGTGCTGGAACGATTCGGAAAAGAGTTGGGATTGTCCTGTGCATGGAAGCCGTTTCTCGAAGGACGGAAAGCAAATATGCGGCCCAGCTAACGTCAACATGCATCCTGCGGATCACAATGAGCTGTCGACAGGGTTCATGAAGTAGAAGTGTTACGAAGAGACTGCGAGCTTACGAAGGCTTCAGCTTCAGCTTCCCCGGGCTAGCATTCCGAGGGTCACGAAAGTGGTAATGAACTGTTCGGATCTAATTTAAAGAGGCCTGTCCGATTTCATGTACGCGTATAGAAATAATAGGAGATTAAGTGTGTGCAGGTTATGGCATCACTGCAGATCGTTCTCCTGGCACATACTCCTTGCTCCCATTATCAACACCTCTTCCACTTCCAGCAGTCCCTTCATCTTGAGAACCACAGCAGAAACCATGGGGTCTTCAAACCCCTCTCCTGCATGCATGGCCAGTATTTACCCCAAACATTCATGTCTGAAACCAAGTCCACTACGCCGCTAGCCGACAATGGAGGGCAAAGTCTTTGTGCACCGAGTACGATGGTGTCATTATCGGGTTTGGTCAGTATTGTGGTAATGGGCCTAACTGGTGGATTGTAAGGGGTACACGTTCCATTTGTAGTTTCATCTCAGGTCATGTGTATCAGCTTTTTGCCCAGCGGAAAATCAACTTGAAATGGCATGGTTTAGTTTTCTGCTTGTTTTGATGTCCTGACTCCGTTTACTGCCTAGCCATTGCAGCTTCTCGACCCTTGGAAGATGCTTCGGTAGCGACGCACGCTCACAGTCCTCTCCACCAGCTTGTCTTCTGCACCTCGAAATGCCCTTTCAACGGCGTATCTGCGCTCGAATCACCTACTAAGACATGGTACTTCCCCTTCTCACTAACCCACGCGTCGCGCCCCTCATCCCAGAAACTTGTCGCGTACTTCTTGCTGAAGCTCAAGCTCACGCCCTTCACACTCTCGCCCTTCTTCGCCTGAACCTTGGTGAAAGCCTTCAACTCCTTCACCGGCCTGTTAATGCTGGGGTTTTCTTGGCTGACATACACCTGCACGACTTGTGCGCCGTCGACCGAGCCAGTGTTAGTCACGTCTAAGGTGACTGTGATCTCGTCTTCGTCGTTGACGGACACGTTAAGGTTGGACATCGAGAAAGACGTGTACGATAATCCGTGACCAAAAGGGAAGGCAACCTCCTTCTTTGTCTTCTCGTAGAATCGATAACCGATGTACACGTCCTCGCCGTATAGCACTCTGTTGCGCTCGGATCGGAAGTTCAGAAATGCCGGGTTATCCTCGTTGCGGACCGGGAAACTGAGTGGCAGTTTGCCAGACGGGTTGGCATTGCCGAACACGACATCTGCAATGGCGTTTCCTGTCTCGTTGCCACCATACCAGGCTTGAACGAGAGCCGGTGCAGTCTTGTGCCATGGCATGGTGACGGGCGTGCCTGACTGGATAATGACGACTGTATTAGGGTTCGCAGCAATGACAGCGTTGATCAACTCGTCGCTGCCCCCAGGGAGATCCATGGTGGTACGATCGTAGCCCTCTGATTCCCAATCTGAGTTCAGGCCGGCGCATAGCACGACTTGATCCACCGATTTGGCGAGGTCGACGGCTTTCTGTAATTCCTTCTGCATATCGATTCTGCGTTCGCAGCCGATGCGGATACCTCCAGCACCAAATGCTGTCGTGCCTGGGACGGTGAATGTAAGGGTCGGCAGAGTGCCAAAATCGACGCGGATGTTGTATTTCTTGCCCTTCTCGAGCTTCATAGTGCCTATTTCGTCTCTTGTGCCAGTGCCGAAGAAGCTGTCTCCAGGCGTCTGTTTTGTCTCGTTGTCAACCACGAGTTTGTTGTCGATGTATAGCTTTGCGGTGCCGGCAACTGAAACACTGAATTCGTACTCCGTCGTCTCTTCCGGTGTGAAGGTGCCGTCGAAGGTGCAGTAATACAGGACGCCATGCAGCTTTGAGTGCTTGTAATCGATTAGGAAGACATCCGAATGCTTTACGTAGACTTGATCTATGAGTTCGCGATCGTTCTTACTTGGAGGATCAAGGTAGACGTTCATTGTAAGACCCAACTTGTTGTCTTCTGTTTTCGTCACCCGTGTTATGTATGGTAGCTTCTTCCAACCAGGAGCGCCTAAGGTGTATTTGACATTCGAGACTTGATTCTGCACACCTTGCAGCGGCGAAATCGAATAGTAGGGTAACAAAGACGCCGAGCCACCGCCCGAAAATGCTGCAAAATTGGCGTTAGGTCCGATTACCGCCGTCGTCTTCTCCTTTTTGAAGGGTAAGATGCTGTTCTCGTTTTTCAATAATACAAGGCCATTTGTTGAAATAGATCGCAGGGTGGCGGCTGTCTCTTTAGTGTCCAACGTCTTCTCTGGTGCATGCTCAGGAATACCCAATGGCAGAACTTTCTTCACCAGTTTGAGCACTTGTCGCACGCGATTGTCGACATCGAACTCGCTCAGCTTCCCGCATCCTAAAGCTTGATTGATCTGCTTTCCTCGTACATAAGACGGACCGGGCATTTCCAGGTCAAGTCCAGCTTTGACTGACTCTGTTGCTGAATATGTACCAAACCAATCCGACATGATCATTCCATCAAAACCCCACTCCTTCCTCAGCACGTCGTTTATTAGCCTCGGGTTCTCGCTGACGTGTGTGCCGTTGACCTGGTTGTAAGATGTCATGTAGCACATTGGATCCGAATGCTGTTGTGCGATCTGGAATGGCATCAGGTAGATCTCCCTCAGCGCCCGCTCAGTGACAACGCTATTAGATGCCATTCTCTGATCTTCTTGGTCATTGCAAACAAAGTGCTTCGGTGTAGCTCCGACGCCAGTTGATTGAATCCCATTGATTGTGGCTGCTGTAATGTGACCTGCAAGAACTGGATCCTCGCTGAAGGACTCGAAGCCTCGGCCCCCTAGTGGTGACCGTTGCATGTTTGTCGTGGGTCCTAGAATCACAGAGGCACCCTTTGCGATGGCTTCGTGTCCCTGGAGAGCTCCACCCTTCTTGATGAGCTCAGTGTCCCAGGTTGCGGCAAGACCAGTGCCTATGGAAATTAGCCGTGTCTCAATGAAGAAGGTCCTTCTTACCACATGGCAAACATGCTGCAGGCACACCATTAAAGAACTTTGTTCCACGGACACCGTTGGGACCATCCGAAACACGAATTGCAGGTACTCCTAACCGTGGTACTGAGGCTGTGTGCCAGAAATCTGTACCTGAGAGGAGAGAGATTTTCTCGTCGATATTGAGTTTTGACAATACGTCTTCGACATCAAAGTCTTTATGACCGCTCTGTGGTGCTGAACTCATGACTGAAGAGAAAGTTCGTTTTAGTGTTTCGATCATGTTCGAACTAGTGAGCCACAGGTTGTGGTATTGTGGGCAGCGACACCGGTTGTATCTGATTCCCAACACCAGAATTGACGACGGCGTTCGTCCCAATACTTAAATAGACTGCTCTATACCTGGAGTATCCAGTTGGCTTTCTTACAGGGCAGCTTGCAGTATCTGGAGGAGACCAGAGCGTACTAAGATCGCCTTTCCATGCGCGGCAGTTCGTCCGGGTTTTTGCCTTGAACTCGCCGGATCACAACTGTTATATGTAACCAGATACGAATGATCCATCCTGCCCAGACCGTAGGTGTGTTCCCGCATTCGTTTCATTGGCAGTGCCGTTAGCACCAATGATTGATATGCAAGAATACGCGGTAAATGGCAAAACTTCGGATCACGTCAACTAGTGGTTCGTGTTGTTCAGTGCTTAAGCGTGCCGAAACTCCGCGTAACTTTTGATTTTGCAAGGTGTTTTCGTAATTCTCAACTGACATAACCAAGTAATTGTACAGGCTGCTATGCTTGGGGAAAGGTGTGCATACTCCCCGACGTCGTGGTGCCCTGAGACAAGACTTAGAAGGGGATCCACAACGTAAACTGATATCAAGGAAAGACTCCAGATGACCACAGTGGTACCTTCCACTCCAAGTTATTTAGCCGAAGCTGGGTGTACAACTCTAGGAGAAGAGACAATACATAAGATGCTCAGCGAGATCGAAAGCGGCCGCAAAGACAATGTTCGCATCTCACAAGACCTGTCCTTTCACCTGTAGGACGTGCGCATGTGTTACCAGCCTGTAGTCGAAGATCAATGCAGAAGCGATGAAAACTGCTCTTGTGAACTATCGGCCCCCGCGCTTTACTTTCAAGACCGCCATTGGCGATCCCAAGACGAAGTCAGCAGAAAGCCTTGAAGTTGCCACGATTCTCTCCCCGGCTCCTTTGAAGCTCCGGAAAACATGCTTTCACCGGAACAACACCGGCAGTCAAGAAAATCCATCTTTCTCTTTTGGGTAATAATAGGCACTTAACCAACCCGAAGCAGAAGCTTTTCACGCACAGCATTAATGAGAAATTCCGGTCAATCTGTGGGCAGTAACCGAGGACAATTCATGAGCTACTAGCTATGTAGACCACCAAACCTACCACGCCGACGAGGTATAGTGGTGTTAATTCACGTGCCAAGAAGATGGGACCGCTATTGGCACACGTGGTTTAGGAAAAGGTCACAGTGAGCAGGAATGATATGTGGACTCCAAGCAGAACTCACCAACGGGCAAACGTAGGTAGTCAGGTAGTACCACTTGCAGCGTCTATACATACGTGCTGGCTTCATGCAGTAAGAACTTCAGTTAATCAATTGTACAAGGACAGCCCGTGACTAGCACGGAGGAAAAGAAATTCATGGCAATCAAGCTTCGTCTGGATCGAGACTAAGCGACACCTTCAAATGGTATTGGAATGTATATTCTGGCTTGCCAATGTGCCACGAGCCATGAACAAGCCATGCGAATCACGAAAAGACTTGCACATAGGTTCAATGCATCGGAATCTTGGCCGATCTTGCATAATATCCTTCACGTACAAACCCTGATGACCTGGAACGTTCCCGCGATCGTCATGGTAAATGGTTTAGGTCGTTAATCCTCATCGAGTCATGATGTCTTGGTGGTTGATTTCCGTTCGACATCATCTATGATCGAGCACCCCGGGCTTCAGTGCCGAACACTCGTCGTCCACGGTTGTCAGTCTGCTGTTGTTGCTGAGCAACTGGTACAACGTTGACGGAAATAGCATCAAATCCCATGCTCTTCAACAAGTCCTTTGTGTCTTGATCAACATCGAGCTGACCGGATTCGGTGTTTTGTGTAAAGTCAAGGGCAGAGATCTCTGGCACATATTGATCCTTTCGCTCTCGCTCTTCTTCCTGAAGCTTGAATGAGATGCCTCGAACTGGACCACGTTGGATACGCTTCATCAAGTGCGTGGTGTAGCCTGCAATCTGCAACGGATTGTCAGTATTGGTTCGTTTTTCGTTTTTGATGTCCTGTGTCCGCTCATACCTTGTTGCGAAGTCGCTTAGAAGCGATGATGGCGATCTCGTCGCATATCCTCTTGTTGGTCTCGAAGTCGAGAGTAAGCTTTGGGTAGTATCGTTCAATGATGACCTTGGCGGACTTCTTGACGGTCTGGCAGGACTGTTAGCAAGCTTGCGCAGTGTTTTTCAGTAATCGTGCGCACCTTCGTTCGAACGCGACCCATGTTGACGGTTGTGTGGAATGAGCAGTCTGCGACAGAGATGTGGTGAGGTGGGTGGTTAGCCCGTTGTAAGTTGCAGATGCAAGAAAATCGCAGTCTGTGTGCCAAGAATTGACACACGTGATAACGCGCTTGTCACGTTGCCTGAAGCGAAAAAGGGCACATCAGTATGGCTATTGTTCTGCTTGCCGCTCTTCAGCAGTCCTCATTTATCAGAGCCGAATATTTCTATGTTGTAATTCACATGTTATACACTACTCATCTCCGACCGCTCCCCAGCCTATTGACCTGCTGCAGTATTGCATCAATATCCTGACTCGGTTCGATCTGGTCCCTTTGCTTCACCTCCTGTGTGCTTGTCCGTCTTGTGCCTGCATTGGTTGGTAGCTCACCAACACCGCTCATCGAAGGCGCCCGTTTAGGTTGCGACATCGCCTGCTGAACATCTCTCTCGTGATTCCTCCTATTAATATCTAGCGTGAAGACGGCCTTGTCATCCTCAGCACTGTAGTCACGAACACGTGAAGTATGCAGACGAAGAGCACCAGTTTCAGTAATAGATGCGGGTCCTGGACGCAGTGGCACCTTGAGACCACCTCTTTGGGGCTGGTATTGCTCGTTGCCTTTATTAAGCATTGAAGGATCGTCTGGTCTTGGTACAATGAACCCAGCCACGCCATAATTTGCATCCGAGCCACCAGCCTTTAACTTCTGTTTGACAGCTCGAGCAAGAACAGCCGGTGCCAGTTTTTGCGGGCCATATTCGGGGTGGTTGTTTGCATGACTCATGCTGTGAACATAGGACAAGCCGGCAGATGGATGGGTTCGTGGAGGGCCTCGCTGCTGCCACTCCTTCACGGCAGCCAAGGTATCTCTGCCATACTCCCACGCATCTGAATCACGACTTTCGGTAGATCCTGGCACGCCATCAGGCAAATCAAGGATTTCTGCAAGAATTGGACCAAACTTCCCAGGTTCGCTTCGGAGATAACGCAAGTAGTCGGTGATCTGCTTCTCAGTCACATCCTCCTCACGGATGGTGTGGTCCATTTTTCCTTCTTCCCTGGCTTGCACCAGAATATCCCGAACAATCTCTTTCTTGATTCGATTTCTGAGCTGGGTTTTCCGTTCGTGACCAAATGACTGGAGGTACTCATCAAACTCCAAGCCCGTCATCTGGACGAGCGACGGGCCGGCATATCTCCATCTCCTCCTCTCTCTTTGCTGAGGTGGACCTGGATGCGACACAGCTTTCATGAGAGCCTGCGCTCCCGACGGATCAATTGGCGAACTGGCCTGCACTGCTTTCTTCTCCTCCTCATACTTGATTTGTTCATCCCGAATCTTTGACGGCAGTTGCTCGGAAACTTCAACAGAATTGATCCTAGGCCACACACCGTTTAGGGTGTCAGCCGCAGGAGCTGACCCTGAAAGATTGGTAGTGTTATCGTGTGTCGGTCGGAAAACACTGAAATCTCTTCTGTCGGACGAATGGTTGGGTTCTGGATGTCGAAGCGGATGATTCAGCTCCTGGAACTTTCGTAACGTTAGGACATGGTCCGCCGCTGACTCGAAATCTGCCACATGTTCAGGCGTGTCAATTCCTCGAACGAGTCGAACGACAGGATTGTTCGTCTTGTTGAAGGCTTTTGATGGCAACGGTCTCTTGAATCCCCAGTCTCCTCGACTTAGGGATATAGATGTCGTTTGAATGGCGGCATGAGTAGGGTAGAGAGTTGTCGCAGTGTCAGAGCTAGCGACTTGATCAGAGGAAGGAGGTGCCGCAGGTAGTGCTATTGTTGGTGGTAACGCGAAGAGCTTGGAGTTTCGCAGGAGGCTGGCTGCAGGTGATATACGAGCGCTCATCCTGCAGAGCCGATTGTCAAGGCTGATACCACTGAGCTACAGATATGCTAGTTCGATGAATGCGCATCAAGTTCATGCTTTGAATTGTTCAAATGCACTAGTTCGGAGCAAGGCTTTCATGCAGCCTCGTCAGGGCAATTCTTGACCTAACCCTTAACACTAAACTTCCATGTCCTCGGGCACGGGGGTTGCAAGCAACGTTGCCAGCACTATTCCTATTGTAGATAGCGTAAATAACGCGCTCCAACGCAGCAGATCCGCAATATTGCAATTGCTAGTGCACACTCTTCGAGCAGAGAGATCGTAGTTTGTGCATTTACAGGTCATCGCCGTCAAAATGGTTCAAACGCGTGCTTTGAAGCGTAGATTCAATATATATGACCAGGATAGCAAGGCAACAAGTGCACCGCAGGCCAAATCCGAGGTCCTACCTCCTGCGGACCACGTACTGGATCCAATGCACAGTAATATTAACCACAGTGTCATGGATATTAAGATACTGCGGGCAGTAACAGATTTCAATCGACAATTTGAGTGCGGTGTATCGCAGGACGATATTGACGCATTCTGTGGGTTCAAAGGGCGTACATCTCGATACGTCCGCAGTCATAAAACCAAGTCTGAAGAGTTGGTAGATGGAGATATCGACAGGCACCCAAGGGCCGATAACTCACGTATTTTGAGTGAGTCCGCGGTCAACAAGTTCAAAAAGCGATTAGAAAAGGCCAATAATGACGACGCTGCGGTAACGTGGAAGGAAGGCTTTGCGGAGGCAGGTTTTGATACTAAAGTATCAACTGCAACACTTCGTAGGGAAATGCACGCTGTTGGTGTACGCAAGGTCGACTCCGTTGTAAAGGAACAGCTCAGCGAGAGCCACGCTAACGCCAGGCATGCGCACGCATTATATTGGCTGCAATTCCCTGCGGATCACCCGGTTTGGAAGCAAATGCGCGTCTCAGATGAGCACCACCACGGTGTACCGAAGGACAAATGCAATAAGATCATCGTACCGCTCGGTACGCGAGAAAATCCGGAAAAGATACAGCTCGAACCACCGCGGCATAAGAAGGGGAAGAAAAGGAAAGGGGCCACCAAATCACAGGCCGATAAGGCCGTTAATGGCCCAGTAAACGCCGACCCAGATGTGGTAAAGGCTTTCGAAGACGTACATCTATGGGCTGCGGTAGGCCATGATTTCAAATCCGACCTTTTTTTCTATAAGGGCCGTTCACCAAATGGTAATATGAATGACGAGGTCTATGAAAGGGTACTGCGCGAGGTAGTTGCTAAGTGGAAGCAGCCATTTATCCTTATGGAAGACCTTGCTGGCGGCCATGGAAGACACTCTCGTACTGGCGCCGACGAGCCGATTGGTATCCAGGACGGTGCAATGTGGGTAGGTACTGAAAGGTACAACCGCATTACGCAAGTAAAGCACGAACTCGGTATTCGGTGGGCGTATTTCCCTGCTAAATCGCCCGACCTGAATATTCAAGAGAATATCTGGCAAGTACTGGACGAAAAATGCCCTGTGCACGGGCGCTTATCGGAGAAGCATCGTAAGGCAATGCTGGAGCGGGTGTGGAAGGAAGAGGTTCGCCAGGAGTGGATAAATCAGCAATTTACGGGTGGTAAACTGGCTAAAATGCCGTATCGTGATCGGTGGCTTCAGGTCAAGCAGGCGGCAGGCCAAAGGATCGCAATGTGATGGAGGATGGTTCGATGGAAAAGGTGAGGTTCGATATCGTAGGATTGCTCGATTTGGCAAATGCAGGTGTCATACCGGCTGCTGTGGTTAAATGGCATTTAATCTATGATTGATTAGTACCATTCGATAGCTGCCGATCTTACCGTCAATTTGCGACAGTTTGCATATCAATGCGATGCGTGGTTGTAGAGTAATAGTGGGTTGAAGGTTGGTGGTCAAAATGCGGTGGTCTTGGCAAGCCTGCGGTAAGTGGGTGGCAACGTTGGTTGCAACCTACGAGTCGGGCTCGAGCGACCCTTTCATAATCCAAGTGCAAAAGTTTAGTAGCAGCTAAAGTCTAGAGGTTGTGTTCACGCTTGACTGGGGAATTACACCTGGACATCAGATTCGGACACCTTTTCTAGATTGACCAAGATCAAGCATTGACTGTTGTATGTCGCGCTTTCTGTCGAAGGCTATATCCTCGCTATATTACCGTCATCTGGTTGTACAAGTTTATCGACATCAATTTTATTGTTGTGGCTTCGCACCCTCACAGACCATCATGAGTGTTGCGAAACTATTTTGCAACCTTCGGGATAACCTCCGCGAAGCGGATACGTCTCAACAGAGGCGGTAAGTAACAGACGGATTTTGTGTTGTCAAAGTCACAAGGCCTCCCTGCAACATCACTTCATACCACCGAGCATCAGCAGATCAACAAACCTGGTCAATTCCATACGTAGGCTCGTATCAGAATACTGGACATTAAGCCGGTGACTAGTTGTGGTGGTCGTGCGTAGCAGTACTAGCTTGTCGTAGAAGAGCCGATCAACTGAGGTTGGACAGTTTCACTTTTCGTCTCGCTTCATCCTCTTCCTACCTTTGAGGGCAGCAGCACCAACAACCAAGACATGGTCGGCCACCCATGCCAACACCGCTTTTCCTTATGTCTCAGAAATGCGCGGCATGAAAACTTCCGATGTGACGTTGCCTTCTTGAGCGGTGTGTTCATAATTGCGTACCAATAGCCTACGTGGCGGAATGTGTCAGTCCATGGCGTTGAAAAACTTCGTCGAGGTCGGAACTTGCACAGACAGATTTACCAAGATGCTCTCTTGGCCTTTCGCAAAGGCAGGCATATTCCTCGCCGTGGGGGAGAACAGAAAGCTCAACCCTTCGCCGATTGCGCTTTCGGGATGACCGTAATCGACGCAGGCGTTGGCTAGATGAGTCCTCACCGCTTCGTATGGCATGCATATCAATCCTTGCAAGAGTCCCTGGCGCACAGAAGAAAGCCGACACTGAGCCGACTGTCGCCAGCTGCCAGATCAGGCAAGTAACCGACGAGTCGGCTTCACGAGTTGATCGTCCTTCGCTTCCCCTCATCTCCGCAAACGCTATGCGACACTAACATCTTCTTGTTTGAGGTCTCAACGTGGCTGAAGAAACAAGCTTTCAATCGCCTGGACCGGGCAGGAGGAAGGAAGATTCAAGGATTCGGCATTTCCTTGTGGCTCTTGCCGAGGATTTAATCGACAACTTCCCTTGTTCCGAGCCTCCTAGGAGGAGTATTGATGATACCTACTGTGCGAGGGCCGAAAAGAAATCGAGATCTCCATCAGAGATCTGCATATGTGTGTTTGTGCGACGCTGTGATAACACTCCCGAGAGTGTAAAAGCTCCATGTGTGTGTGTGTCACGGAAAATGGCATTTAGATCTGTTATGCAAATGTGTCACTCCAAGTGACGGAAACCAATCGGCCACGCAGGAGGGTACAAGGCAAAGGGAGGCTTGCGCGGACCTGTTGAAAAGCTACTCTGCAGCAGATAAAGCAAACCCTGATGCTTCAAGGGCCGATTGTGCGCCTGGGGTTATGCCTGCCCTTAGTCAAATCGTAGAACGAGTGCCGCCCGCATCGGAGAAAGCGATTCTAGTTCAGAAGTACTGTAGAAGGCACCGAAGAATCTTGCTTTGGAAGACGCTGAATTGCTACTGGCCACGGATACCACCGGAAAGGCGTTTTCAAAGTCGGCAATATCAGCCACACATTGGCTGACTCAGAGCATGAGATTTGCAAGGAGTGATCATCGCCCATACATCTCCTTTCACTTTCTCAACAAACGTGCACCTATGCGAGGCTCTACTATGGGGAAATAACCGGTCTGCCTAAAAGTTCTCGGCATCATCGTATGAGTAAGGCATGCACCCTTGTTTCATCATCTCTTAAGTAATTCAGCACATGCGGATCGGGAAGTGGAGGATTGACTTTACGAAATTAGGCGAGCAACGAACATCAGGCGCAAAAGTTGCAGCTTTTCGTCGCGTCATGTTCAGCCTGTGCTCATAGCCCTAACGGGTCAATGCACTGGATCTTCCCAGGATTGACCACTTTACCCGGACACTAATTGAGTCGAAATGGTCGGTAGTCGCAACCTCGGGATCTCGGGAGCCTCGGAAAGTGCGGCTTTGTCGACGTGATGCGGAAGTGAAAATAAGGAATTGCAATGAATCTGGGCAGAATGCGGAAACCGACGGAGGCCTCTAAAATTGTGGTGCATGGAAATTAGCAGATCACTGCAGCAAAAGCGGGTTGAAATGGTACAATGGGATGGTCAATCGACCTGAAAGACAAGAGGAACGAAGAACGACGACTCATCGGGTTGGAGTTCCTGCTCGTATTTCGTGATTGATTGTCATCTGCAACAACTAAATCGAAGGCCTGTAGAATCAAAGTCCTGAAGCGTCGGATAACGTCGTATCAAGAATGGGCACACCATGAATCATTGGTTGGTTCTGCATACTGCTATCAAAGTTGTGCAAGTATATCGCAGATGTGACATTAACTGGCTGTTACGCAAGTCGTCTCATACCCTTCTAGCAGGGGATTTCGTACTCGCTCGTGCATACGTGAGCTCCAACTGTCATGCCTGGTAAAGTTGTACACAAGTACCCGCCCAGTCAACAGTGTGGGGCCCCAGAGATGTGTGTCAGGATTGAAGGGTCAGCGTCATGCATGCACTGCTCCCCACGCCTATCCTGGACTGACAAACAGGCAGAAACAATACGCACGAAGTTGAGCAAAAAGTGGATGAGTGATTCGTGAATTGCTGATTCAAATAGTAAAAAATATACTCTAGTGTAGTGTTGTCCTGAACAGAGGCGCTTGTCGTAACCATTCCTTCCACAAGCCAGGCCAGTAAGTAGGTACAGAGCACTCGACAAATCCTGCCAATGTGCGGCGTCCAAGTCTAAGGGTCATAAATACATCTCCCGGGAAACATGACTGATCTGTGAACGGATACTGTTTGAACATGAAAATCCCAACCAATTGATTGTCTACAACATGCAGACGATTCCAACCAATACCTTTCTATAACCCAAGCACCAACGCTTTCCGTAGAAATCGTCCAGCGATCTGTCGTTGTCCATGATGTTGCCGTGATAATAATTGAGTAGAGCTAAGACATAGCAAAGCAGTATAGTAAAAATTCAACGAGTGCACAGCACCAAGAACGGAATAGGGCTCCACGTAATCATCGTGCATTCTCACCGTTAACTGAGGCGACTGCACTTGACTCGCCCGAACTCGGTCCACTCTGTGGGTTCAGCAAATCGGACATGCTGACTTTCGGGAGTTGAGGCACAGGCAACTTTCGCTGTGTACCGCCGACGATTTCAGATATTGAAGGGCCAGTATGGTGAGGGAGAGGAGGGTGAGCATATGATCCGTCAGCTTGGGGTTCCATTGGAGCGAGGAGTGGAGCATGGCCAAGGGATAAATGTCGCAGGCCAGGCAACTGCAAGTCGCTTCCATGAGCTCGAAGTCGTGGCGAATGTCCTGGAGTGGCCAACGGTGTATGGTCAGGTGTTGGAGATATCGATTCATGTGAGAAGGTCGGGGATGAGGGCGCGGTTGAGTGAGGTGAGTTTGGCCTTGAACGTTTCACACGGTGTTCGTCGTCATGGGTTTCTTGAGAGTGTGATCGTGACATGCTGTGAGAAATGGCATATGCACCCAAGGACGGCAATCGACCTGTGCTCGGTCCATTGCGGTGACTGAACAGGTGGTGCTGGTGCTGGTAAGGTATTCTAGACCCTAGTTCGTGTTCGGTGCGCTCGATTTGAGAAGCAGCATTAGCAAGCATGTTGATGTCCAGAGAGTTCGTTCTGTCCTCCGGTCGCGCATAGGGTGACAGGTTGGATGGCACAGACGTGGCATGTTGCGCGAAGGAGTGAGGCGGCGAGACGTTGGGAGACCCAATGGCAGACGTAGGCGCTGAGTGTACTACACCGTTGTTTGGCGGTGGCATCAACACTTGTGCTTGTACAAATTGATTCGGCCCATCTTGTAGACCAGCCATGGCGGCAGCGGCAGCGACTTGTTGAGCCTTGTTGTTACGTCTCGAGTTGGGATTGTTGTGGATGCGAGAATGGCGGGTCAACTCATCGGAGCGGCTGAATCGCTTGCTACAACCAGGAAACTGGCAGGCGTGCGGTTTCTCTCCAGTATGTGTTCGGATATGTCTTGTCTGATGCTCAAGTCTGTGAAAGGCTCTATCGCAGAGAGGACATTTGTATGGGCGAGGTAGGTCTTGTCTAGGCTCCTCGCTTTGGGTCGTCTGTGTTGGAGGCGTCACACTTATTGTGGTCGCCATGTTGGATAGTTGTGACTGTTGAAGGGTTTCCTGCAGATCGCTGGCGGAGTGATGTTGTTTTCGAGATAGAGGAGAAGAGGAAGAATCTGGGGTAGAGGGATTGAGAAGGGAGGTAAAATCGACTGCTGACGAAGAGCGCTCCATTCAAGCCAAGTCGTGGACTGCCTTGGAAAGTATTGGTGTATTGCTTATCGTGGGGGAAGCGTCTGACATTCGAAGGGGCCGGAGATTCTAAGCGGCTGAGTCGCTGGCGTAAACGAGATAGGAATATTCTGGGGTAACGCAACGAGGTTAACAGGAGTGTTGGCCAGTGTGAATTGGAGTGGCTGATAGGTGGTAGGAAATGAAGTCGGTTGGAGCAGGGCGACTATTTGGTAGTCCTCGAGTGATTCAGCAAGGAAGATCCGGAGAGAGTTTGGGAAACTCAGAATGTGGAATAATATCTGGTGACCGCTAGCGTAATCCTTATCAACCCACGTTTCTGGATGAAGGGTGTAAAGCCGACGGCAGCTGAACGACAAGGATACAGAAAGCCGAGAAAGGGACTGGCTGTACTGGATGAGGTCAGGCTTTTCAGGAGAGGGCAAGCCCGAGGTTTCCGATTCCCCAAAAAGCAAAACCGCTGTGCCTGGCAGTCAAATCGCTTTCGCCGTTTGCGGTGCGTGACACGCTGAGGAATCTGGGGCGACGCGCCAAGCAAGGCGTGCTAATCGGTGGCTGTGGAATTCCTTGTCCGCCTGATTGAGTCTGAGACGTGATGATCTGCGAAAATGATTTGATCGAGACGCTGGTCTGGACCAATAACTGTAGTTATGAGAACAAGCCAAAACGTGGTCTGTTCATTGGTTTCACAATAAATCTAACAGATGGAAGGGATGGCGTGGGAAATTGGGACGGAGAGCATTCGGTACCGTGTGGGCGAAAGATGGGGGCAGAGTGACATCGGAAGAAAGTTAAGGGACGAGAACAACTCGGAACGGAAGTCGAATATGCTCCGTCATTTCAATGGAGAAATTCACAATCAGACATCGCGTACCAAAGCACTGCGCATCAGGTGCACTATTGCTATTTGCTATAAGAAGCTTCGGTGTGTCTCGGTGATCAACTGAATAAAACAACCCAACAATTGACCATGCAACCATGAAAATTAGTATTTGTCCACCGGGCGGTTCTCGGTGAGACCAGAGCGAAATTTTTGGAGCCTCCAGCGTGTTACCATCTAGAGTCAATTGGGGGCTTTAGCTGAAGGCAACGTGGCTGAAGCTCGGGCGGGATTTCTGGGGCAAAGGGGCAACCAGGGCCTGTAGGAGCGGCAGCTTAGGCGGGCTGGAGACCAAATCTACGCCTTTACGAGCTTGGAAACCGCCTAAGATCCAAAAGTGTCACAGTGGATGCATTGATTTTCAGGCACGATGCGCCCACTGCGAGCACCCCCGTCCTTCTCCACACTCGTTACGTTCACACAGAACTTGATTCATTTTTGGAACGTGTACTTTTTCTCCCTGGCGCCTCACATTTCGCGGTTAAGCTTGCGATCGAGCGCTCCTGGAATTGAAAATTATTACCAATCTGCAACTGCTTGACTTATCCTACTGTTGCTAGGAATAGTGCTCAAGGGAGCCATCCACAGGCCTCTATTGTGTTCTGAAGACTTCTGCAAAAATATCCTGACTGACATGTGCTTGACTGCGTGATGACGATGCTTCTCCAGTTTGCCATCTCCATCCAATTGCTCTTCTCGTCAGCAAACTTTCGGTGAGGCGCTCCATTAACGGAACCATTGGAGCAGGTCAGTGGTAGGGGATGAGTCGCTTACTCTTCCCTGTATGCTTGCACGATTCAAAGCTGTCGATTCAGTGGATAGTTGGAATCTTTCCCATTTTGCATGTGTGTAGATGCATATCTTATTTTAGGAGGCTGGAGTGAATATTGTCACACACTATTTGTTCATTGCTTTTTCGACATGTGCTTGGAGCTCCTTTCATGATGATGATATTTGGCATGTGTTATTGATTGTGACGCCTTGATACTGCTTTTCATGAACAACCAAGTTGTCTTTTCGATCAGGTGAAAGCATGGTCATTTCTTGTCGCCTGCATCCGCACACTAATCGTGACCGAAGCGACAAGATTAGTGATGATCGCAGAAACTACAGGCGAATGAACATCATTCTAGGTTGAGTGTTTAACGGCCCAGTTTCGCAACGGCAAAATCTGAATTTGAGCCTCGACTGCCATACCTAGACAAATTCACCGCTTCCCGGCTCGTCGAGCTTTACTTCCTCGAAAACAGGCTGACATCGAAATTGTGCATTCCTTAGGCGCGATCTTGTTGCTCGAGGTACGATTGTTAAGGTAGATGATATCAAAACTGTGGGATGAGGAGGCTTTCTTTTACCCCAGACTTGCGAATGACGAGATGATTGCCCCATCGCCCAACTTGGCTAACTCGGCCCTTTCTTGGGAATAATCATAATAGACTCTTCGACTCTGGTAGAAGATTGGTTAGGTCCAAAAACGTCTTCAACATCCTATCAAAAAGCCGCTTGGCGCAAGAACCCTTAGGACTCGATACGAGGCACAGTCCGAGCAAATTGCTTCTGGAAGTTATTATCCATCTTTTGCCGGCTCTACCGATCCATTGCGTTGTCTGAGCCTCTGGCTCATTCACGATTTGACCATGACCGCATGCAAAATTATCCAGATACGCTCCTTGATAGAATTTGATGCGAGAGAAATTCTGACACCAATCAGTTTTATGCTGAAGTCTCGGTTGTGTCCCATCAACCCCTTAATCACTACTTGCGAATCCAATGAACTCCAGTCAACCTTCAAGGATACTTGGTGTGAAAGACAGTCTAATTGTGTGGCCGGCGTATACATCCGGATGACCTTGAAATGTCTGAAAGGTGCTGCCAAGAGTGACGGCGACGACGAGTTCGAATGGTCAGCTTGTCAGAAACGTTTAGGCATAATGGCGCAAGTTCTTGCCTAATTCATGCCCGCTCTTATCGGTTTGCCCAACACGTTCGAGTACTGTAGGTAAGTACTTGTATTTGCACAAACACGAAGCACATCACCTTTAGCCCTATTGATATGTAACCGCTTCGTCGGATGCTCAGCAGGCACATGAGAGCCTGCCTGTTCACTTCAAATGAACCACGCAAAGAAGAATACGCTTGCCTGCGCCTATCGGGTTCATCGCTAAATCTAACTCGGCTTCTTGGCTGGCAACTCCAATCTATTTCGTCGCGGCGCACTAGTGGTTTCCTACCCAATGCCTAGGCTCGAAATAGATAAGCATCCAAACACAGAGATCCGTAATAACGCAGCCCTTCACATCTGTTCTTGATTCGCTTATCATGTTTCCATTCCGCTGCACGTGCAGTGATAATGACTACGCCCCCTTTCATTGCTGGCGGACGACTCGTCCAAGATCCAGGACATGACTCTCAAAATGACTTTCGAGTCAATAACCGGAGACTAACTTGAAGAGAGTTTCGCAGGAGCCCTGCAACAATGTAAGGGGCACGAGATTTTGTGCACAAGGTGCTCAGAGCCTATCTATGAGGCAGAGTGGATGCCAACGCAGTCGAAGTTGCCTTGCATGGTAAATTCCGATACCTTGCAATACCGCTCGGTCTCCCGATTGCATCCACCCACATTCTAGAAGCTAATACGGAGTCAAGGTGGTGGAGGATCGCACCCCAGTTGCTCCATCGCGCAAATTCGTTAAATCTGCTCACCTCTGTCCTTATCCGAAAGGACCGATACCAACCCGAAGCGTGCAAGTTGATAGGAGAACTGCTTACGGACTTTTCAGAGCAGAAGGTAATGATGCGATGCGATTTGATGACGCTGACTGTACAGTCCCATCTTGAGCCTCCTCGTCCTTCATATTGGCCATTGAACTGCTAGCATCAAACTGCTGAACAAGTGGTATTTCGTGCCACTTGTCGTCTAGCATTAGTATGCACATGTCTCTGAAGAAGAACCTTGGCTGACAAGTTTCGTCCCACATTACCTCGCTGTCGTGGGACCTAGTGTAGGAAGCCCCACATTGACAGTTTCGGAAAGAAAGGCCTCCCTCCGGACTTCACTCCAGGCCATCTACGCGTAGTCGTATGCGAATTTCCAAATCCTGCCATGTCCACTTCTTGACCCACTAGCGCATCATATTTGGACATCTCACCACCAAAAGAGATCTACAATGGCTCAATCGCACCATTTGCTGGATTCCAAGCATGATGCAATGCTTTGCTTTGGTGATACGGCACTTAGATGATAGACAGTCACAGGAGAACAGACATCTGGAGGCAGCATCAACGTGCCCAACTCTCCTCTTAGTGCTGGTGTTGATCTGAATCGCATACACCCACACGGGATCGACAGAGGCGTATGCTCACATTCGGGATTGATATCGGCTTCCGATGACTTGACGGTATCAGCGTCGGTACACTGATCTTGCGTGCCATCAAAAATGCCGAAGGTAGGATCGACAGCCTCGTATGCAAATATGAAGGCGCCACGTCGCAATGTTTGACGATCATTTGTGTCAAATGAGGTTGTACTATCGCTGACTAGTTGTGGGGCCGAAACTGCGTGAACCTCTTTCCGGACATGCGGTCTGCGAGCTCGATCATCGATGATCGAAGTGCATCAATCAAGTGCCGTAGATGTCTCGTTGAACAACCATATACGGCTGTGGGACAACATTCGCACGAGTTTGTCGCACCTCTAGGATGCTACCACAAGCACTAAGCAATATTCGAAGTTGATGGTGGTTAACCGGTCTCCCTAACCCAGAAGAATGTTGTTGCACACCCAGCTCCGATCCCGTCAATGATTTCCCCATTGGTGGGCCGGAATAATAGGCCTGAGTCCTCACTCCGGTCACCTCTCCTCACGCCCCCCTCACCACAGTTTCCGTGCTCGCCCCAACCCCAAGCACGCACTGTCCCGTCGGTCAGGAGGGCGACAGAGTGTTCGCTCCCTGCTGCCAGCTTCTCGAACATCCCAATTCTGTCAGTATCGACCAACTGGCCATGCTCGTTCCTGCCAAACCCATGAATTTGTCCATCAAGCAACTTCACCACAACACCACCCCAAAGCGCATGGATCTCAATTCCACTCATGTCCTCGTACAAGCTGAGATTGGTGTTCGTTTCTTCGGAGTTGGTGAACACCTCTCTAAGATTCATTGGGAACTCAAAACCACCGCGTGGTGCTGCTCCAAGAACCATACGGGTTTCCCAGCGTCTTCCAACAAGAAATGTGAACTCCCTTCCAGTCACTACATGGCTGACAGCTCCCTCAAAGCCTTCGAGGACAATCCTCTTCGGCCTCCAAATTACCTTTTCAGTCTGTAACGCACTGCCCAGCTGTCCCTTTCGGCTTGCTCCCCAACCATACAGGTTGTCCTCTGTCGTCAATACGACAACATGATTCATGCATGCCGACACCTTAACAATTCGTGCAGTAGGTCCCTCCACATCTCGTATGTCGAAAATCTGGCACACAGGCGGCTCAGTCTCCAGGAATTCCCTAACACGCTCGCCGCGTCCAAGCTCTCCTTTATCACCAACCCCATTAACGTAAATCTTCTGGCCATTAACAACAAAGAACGAAGCTTCCCACGTAGTCGCTACATCCGTGACAACCACTTCCTGCCCATGCACCACATGACCCTGAGTCCCAAGAAACTTAGCCAGCGGAATCTCCTTGAAACCCAGGCTTCCATCCCGCGGTTCATCACCACGACAGAAATCCACTGCTCTAGACTGGCCAGCAGCGAAGACGCGGCCAGAAGTCGTGAGGACGAGCGTATGGTTCCCGCCCGCAACCAATTTCTCGATAGTCTCACCTTGCCCAAGAGGCACGTAGTCGACAGTTGTAGCCCCGTCATCGCTAGATGAGTGTGCTGCTGATGCCAGCGAGCGGAACACGCACTTTTCAGGCCGTGAAACGTCGTCCTTGTGGGACAGGCCGAGTTGGCCTTGGCCGTTCGAGCCCAGAGCGTAGAGAACTGTCTTCGTCGACGCTACTGCCTTTGACATTGTAGACTGTGGTGACTGAGAGTTCGTGAACTCTCTTGCTCTTCACGTTGGGAGATGTAGTTGTGGTGAATTTGTTGAAGTGGAGAGAGCGGTGTTGTGGTTGTGCATCTTTTTCTTCAAGTCTACCTTGCCTGCTTGCTGGAAGCAAATGGTTTAGTTGTTTGTCAACGAGGTATGGTGGTGCCTATTTCATATGTTACTGTAGAAGTAGTGGAATTAAATGGACAAGAGTCCGAGAGGGCAGTGTAGTTGTTGACCACTGTCACATGACCATTGAGTATCGTCCTACCTAAGGCCAGCACAAGGTCAGATAGTCAGACCCCGAGTGTTTGATGGCATGTCTCCAGGTTTAGTAAGAGGAGGCAATTGGCATAAGAGTATTATACATGAGCACAGATGACACATGAGGTTAGGAGCTCTGAGTATGCGCTTGAGCGTCTTGTGCTCCAGACTGATGTCTAATGAAGGTGAAAATTACATTCACTCAAATTCGCCAGCTTCAAAACGTGAGGGAGAGGCGTTTCGAGCCATTCTCTACTCCCAGAAAAGCCATGTTTCGACGGACTAATGACTTTGGCATCAGCTCACCTGGTGACCCCTTCTACATCATCCCACCAACAACTGGTACCGCTCTGTACACCTCGTCCCACTGCTTCATCTCCCATGCACTCGCTGCAGGAGATCCAACACCCCGTCCGATCACGCCTAATCCACCCAGCGCCCACATTGTGGCCACGACAGCAGACAAGCCATTGATCACCCTGTCCCTAACCGTCCGCTTCCGTGCCCCATAGTCACCACCCTCTGTTACATATTCCCTCGTCAATCTCAGGTACTTCGCCGCTCCACCCACGAAGTGCCAGCTCGCAACACTGACCAAAAATGTGTAACCAATGTTCGATAGCCAGGGGTGCCTCTTGACTCCATGGCTGAAGAACCTCAGCCCGACACTACTGCTGTCCCCGTGCACTTTCAGCGGGGTTATCCTGTTCACAAGCACGTGTGCCACAAGCATCGGGTAGAGCATGTAGCCTAGCAGAGACGTAAGACTCAGTTTCGGCCATAAAGTCTTCGTGATCTGTTTTCGTTCAGCGTGTGTTTCTGCGCCATACCGCTTTGCGGCCTGAAATCTCCTGTATATCCGCAACGACAGACCGGACGCGACGTGTGTGATTACGGGTACGAATATCAGCAGTGGCTCGAGCGGGAAGGATTGGTAGTAGGGTCGTGTGAGGAGTAGGGAACGCTCGGCGGTTGCGGTCGATAACGAGAACAGCGGGATTAGGGCGGTGTTGGCGTAGTGACCTATTAAATAGACGGCCGGTGGGAAGGTCGAGTATTTCTGGAGGGCGAGGAGGATATGTGGGACATTAGAGCGAGAGCCGAGTGTGTTGGTTGTGCTGCGAGAAGGGCCGGTTGTGATTGAGTCGGGGCCGTCGCTGGTGGGTGGGAAGTAAGATGGGTTTTTCGCAGGTATGAGGTCTTCGGGGTTGACGATTTCAGAGTTCATGTCATCAGCATGGCTTGGGAAGGGTGGTGGTGTTTCGTCCACTGGGGAGGGGTCTAAGACCTCCATGGGGCGGGAGGATGCTGACGTTGTTTGTGATAGTTGTGGCATCTTGAGGTTCTCGAGCAGCTTAGATTAAGGAGAATCTTGTTAACAGCTCATCGTTGAAGGCTGGATCTAATTGACGATGCCTTCTAGCGTGAATTGTATGTGGTGAGCAGTTCGTTGCTCGGCTTGCTAGCATAGGCTGGAAATGTAAATAAAGCTGACCACGTTAATTTCTTGCACCGTCATTTGTCCATTTATTCATATTTACTAACGACCAACTAAATATATTCTTTCACTCTCCTACCACTTTGATGAGACGACAGTAATCTGCTGAATCTAGTTGCAGAGCATCCACATATTGTTTCAGCTTATCAGCTGTCGCAACCATCTGCCAAAATGGGTCCAGTAAGTCGTGCCATGTTCAGAACACAGCGATGAAACTGCTGTCCATTGCGTCGCCTGAGCTCTACGTGGAGGAATCTTCGCATAGTTTTCGAGAATGTAGCTACTAAAACTTCCCAGCGAGGCTTCACCCTCCCATCAGCAAAAACAGACTCGGCCAAAGCAGCCCGAAGTGCCTTTTTCTGCGATCTCTGCCAAAAAGGCTACAGCCGCATGAACGAATATGAAGCTCACGAGTCATCCTACGACCACCAGCACAAGAAGCGGCTAAAAGACATGAAGGAACTGCAGAGCCAGATGCAGAGCTCTACGCGGAAGGAGGAGAAGGGGCCGCTGATGAGCATTAAGCTCGGTGGGGCGACAACAGCGAAGTCGGGCACTGGGGGTTTCAAGAAGGGCGGCTTCAAGAATGCCTTTGCACCAGTGGACGGTGGGAAGGATGAGGCCAGGAAGGAGGAGGATGATGATGTGGTCGACAGTGTGTTTGGTAAGAAGATGGCCGGGGAATCGAATGGTGGTGAGAAGCAAGAAGAGGATGATAGTGATATCACAGATCAGGAGGACTACTATGATCCGAGGAAGCCAACGGGGTGTACACCGACATGTCCAGGCGTTGCTGCCGCTTGAATTACATGACCACTGCCGGTCCTCTTTGAACGATTGCCTCCGCTTAGTCGTCCTGCCCGGATTTACTTTACATGGCATGCTTCTTCAAGCCTGAAGCACTAACTATTACGACTGGCTAGAAGCTAGTATCTGCCGTCACCTAATACACTGACATGAAAATTGCATTTCGGTTGAAGGCCCCCCTCCCGAGTACACGCGAACAGCGCGAATGAGAATTCAGGCTTTCTCAACTTTCTGGTCGGATTAGGAAGAGCACGTCCATACTAGCTACTAGGCGGCCCCCGAATACTCTGGTCGTTCTCATGGAATGTCGCATGAGCACTTCAAACCCCAAGGGTTTCCCCACCATTGGAATGGGCTTCTGCCGCTCCCAACCGTCTTTGAGGAGGCACCATCCAGGCAGGTTGGTCGATATTCAGGAACATCCTGCTGAACCGCTTCACAAAGGTCGCCGCACAGACAAGCACAGCAGTACTTCGCTTGACCCATATTTCCAGGTTGACTAACCTAAGTCGAACATGCCCTTGATCTGACTCAGCCTTTGCGTTGGAGCGATTTCCAGAACTTCAGAACCAGCTGCCGCACCTCCACCAGTTTCAGTTTCCACGTCGCGATTCTTCCTTCTCGAAGCTGTGGAAGCATCAAAAGCGCTTGCAACTTCATTGTCCCATGTCACCATACCATCGTCCTCTTCAAAATTGGGAGGCTCCCATTGTTGATCATCGTCTGCTGCAGGGAAAAACATGCTATCTTGGTTGATGCTTGCGGGCGGCGCCGACGTTTCCATCGATGGGTTGCCCGGGAAACTGTCTCCAGCTGCTGAAATATCCGGACGTTCTGAATCCACCCTTGCTCGACCGTCGGAGAGAGTCTTTCGTGTGGGAGGTGCGTCTGGCGGCGGCATTTCGCTTCGGACACTTCGTGCCTCGGAAGCCGCTCGGGAGACGTTGGCGGGTTGTGATTTTGGCCGCACGGACAAGCCGCGAGCTGGCGTGCCTGCCCGTGAGGTGTCGGTGACAGTGCTGCTAGTGCCCTTTGTCATCAATGTGAACTCTGCTACAAGTCCACTAGCTCCATAGGTCATTTGCAGTGGTCGATGACCACGAGAGTACGCTGCTCTGACACCAGCTTTCATGGTATCTGCATGTGCTACTATCGATCTGAAGTCCTTGGCTGGTATGCTGATGTGAAGGTCAGGTTCGATCTTGCAGTCCTCGAAGTCACGTTCGTCAAGGGTGACCGATGTATGCGTAGGCTGACGAATGATTTCTGTAGATGCGTTATTAGCTCTTTGTTGCTTAGAAGTTGTTGAGTGTCTTGCCTTTGCCAACCTGAATTTTATCAGAGTAGCTGGTAAAAATGACCTTGCCATCGCTCAAAGACCAACCCACATGTTCCGTCTTAGGACCGAAGTACTCAACCACATCCCGCAAAGTCCTAGCCGGGATTGTCCAGCTATTCTTCGAGCCTTGCTGGTCGAAGGTAGCGTGGAGCACTTCAGTAGACTCATATGTCAACCTGTATGTTTTCACGACACTCGAACGGCAGTACAATTTGACAACAAGGCGGCATTCTGGTTGTTCTGCTGACGCCTGAAGCTCAAATTCGCATCGTTCTACCGACGTCTCCCGTTCCTTATTGTCAACTTGACGGCGCTTGAAGATCGAAAGCAATGCCTTATACAGTTAGCAATGCTTTGAGATGACGGTCCGGTCTATCTGTACGCGATTCTGGATTTTGCAGGCCCATGTCGATTGCTTTTCTCGGGCCTCAGATGATCGAGTGAGAACAGAAAAATGATAGTTCTCAAAAAAGTCACTAGCTTTGAGTATGAAAGAGGCATACGCTGTCTTTGAAGAGTTCAAGCTTGATATACGGACCTCTGGTCGTCAGCTAATCGTTGCCTTAGAGCAGGTTGGTTGATACCCACTTCCTGAGGGTTAGCATCTAGTGAAACATTTTCATCAAATCTTGCAAGGCATGACAATGCTTCATGTATTTGGGTAACTCCAACTGGAGAAACGGTGAAGTTGAATGTAGGCGCCATTATTATGTGTAGGCATCTTGCTTCGAACAACGAACAACATACCTACAAAATTTGTTCCTTGAAGAAAAGGTGGGTTGAGGCTCGACGCGTCCGACGCGTCAAGTGCATGACATCACATACTTCACTTATATTAGGTATCTCAGCCTTTTCATTGACACTGTCTTGATTAGACTGGTCACTCATTGGTGCCTGCCAGCATTTGTATATAAGCAACCAGGTAGCATTCACTATCAAACTTCAGCCTGAGCACTTCACCATCATGGAACAGCTCATTCTTCCTGAGGAGATCATGTCTCTTATCTGTGCCGAGCTTGGCAGGGAAAGGGACTTCACTACTCTATACAATTGTGCTCGAAGCGCAAAGTCTCTAGCGGACCCTGCTTTACGAACACTATATCAACATCATCAGCACTCATTTGTGTTCAACCAGACCGATGATGATTTTCGAGAGCGAGAAGTCAGCATCCGGTCTCTAGTCAAGGCGCAACAACAATACTTCAAGAAGTGGTTGGTGCTATGGCGATCTATCATCAGCTCGAGCTTGGAGCCTTCGCAGACCTACAAGCCATACTGTCGCTACATAAGAATACTAGATTTCCGGAACTTGTCCGATATGCTTGAAACCAACCAATTCCGTACCATGAAGAATGTCTTCTATGCTCAGCCGCTGGCACAATTTGATCACCCGAAGCAGGAGGGACGACTCACTGTGGTTGACGTCGTCGCTACTATCAATCATGTAGGAGAGACAGTAGTACCAAAGGCAGTGTTTCTCGAGGAAATGTCAGGTCATATGAGGCCTGGCTTCCTCACTCGGTGGGTCTCTCAAACACCAAGACTGAGAAGGACAGTGCTATGGAGAGGTGATGCTCTAAGTAAAAATGCGGGACGTGCAATTGCAACGCATTGCGAACATTTTCATGCAGTCTCCATTCATGGCTGGCTCGATCAAGATGCAGACGAAGTCTTTGCTGAGTTCCTGACCGAGCTGAATCGCGACACACTACAATACTTACAATTGATCAGTTTCAACACCATCGGTCGAATGTCTTTTGAGGTTCTCGGGAGACATACAACATTGAAAGAGTTGAAACTGAACAATCTCGGCAGAGAAGCAATGGAAAACTTAAATGGCCTAAAGAATTGTACGCAAATCGAAGTATTGTCGCTTGAAGACAGTACTGGCGCTGTTCGATTAGAAGAACTCAACAATGATGTGTTCAAGGAGGTGATCGAATGGCTCAGCTCATGCACAAAGCTTCGAGACATTACCATTACCAAGCTCTTCGATGGTCCGGCGATCCTTGCAGCAGTAGCAATATCAGACAATGTGAAGTGGCTCAAATTGAGCCTTGAGGGATACACAGTTCGCAATGCAAATTCGGCATCCTTCCATGCCGCTCTCGCTGACCAGAAATATCTCGAAGTGCTCTCTCTGAAGGGCAACGGAGACGACACTCATCCACAAGACCTTGAGATTATGGTTTCGTCCATCTGCCAGCTTGCCAACCTCAAAGAATTGGTACTTAAACAAGTTTCAGATGAGTTCGACATGACTCACATCTCAAATCTCGCCGTTAACCTTCCAGGCCTCGAAGAGTTCTGGACCAGCGGCGGCGAATTGTCCTCGGACATCCTTCCTGTTCTTGCCAACCTCCGCTCGCTGAAAAACCTCACCCTTTTCGCACTAACCCAATTCGACTACGACTCAATCCGTGACTTCATTACTCGCCTTGACAGCAAAACCCAGCGTGGCTTCCAACTGTCCCTCATGGCTGTCGATCAGGAGTTTGGGCTCAGCCAGCAAGAGCAAGATGATATTTCGGAATTAATCAAGACCTGCGTTGATGGTTCATTCGGTATGTGCAAAGCCAATTGTTTCCGGTATATGTTTGATTCAGCCCAATACATCTGGAGGAACAGCCAATGGAGGCCTGTTGTGCAGTGGAGACTGACTGAGGAATGACAGACTTCGTACTTGAGCGATATCCTGAATCAGAGGATAGTGAGGACGACTAATCAATAACTGAAGGAAGAACCTCTATAGGGAGCACTGGTTGGGTATATGGTGTCTCGCGAGGAACGCTGAAAGGAATGGGAAATCGTTCCGTTGGTAGCCTTGATTGCAATGCTTTGGAGACACTTCTGCATTCTGATTAAATGGTGCGGGACGGTGCAGGATGATTCGTCATGCTCCTAAATACTGTTAAAACGGCGCTCGAGTTGTCCTTGTGGTTGGAACTAGCGTTTGCTATCTCTTTAGAGGTTGCGAGAATTTGAGGCATTGTCAATTTGAACAACTGGCGCTTCATGAGGATATCAATGGCACCAAAGAACTAGCGATACGTTCTTCGGCAGTAGGAAAAGTCGGTTGGGTACTGTTTTTCTACCAGAAAGTTCTGTTTATTCTGGTATATCTGCAATACTTCTTCTGTGTCTAGCGTTCTGCTAGTCATGGCAAGTATCGCAAAACTTTGCGTTGACACTGTCATCGAAGTTCATCATTTCTTGTATCTTCAACTGGTTGCAAAACGTTGTTACTCTGTCTGCGCCTCCAAAGAGGACGTCGTTCCTTCATTCGACAGGGCAGACTCGGCACCTTGAGCACCTGCTTTAAACTCCTTCCTCTCTACCGCCACATCAACCGCCTTGCGGAAAACCCTGCAGAACTGATAGACGTCAACAAATGAGTTGTACAGGGGCGCTGGAGCCACCCTTATGACATCAGGTTTTCGCTCGTCGATAACCACGCCATCCTCCTCCAAGCATTCTAACACCGTGTCAAGCAAACCTGACTCCAACCTAAGACTCAGCTGAGCACCCCTCTCGGCTGGCTCTCTAGGACTGATGATCCTATAAGGTGGATTTGGTCCGGTAAGTGCCTCTGAAGTAAGAAGATCTTCTAGATACTGAGTTAGAAGTAAGCTCTTCTGCCTTAGCTCACTCATGCCTGCTTCTTTGAAGATTTGAAGTGATGCCACTACCGCACTAAGATCCAGTGCGCTCGGATTAGATAGTTGAAAGCCAGCAGCACCTGGTCTTGGTACGAAATTGTTGGTCATTTGGAAGCGACTGCTTTTGTCATCGCCCCACCAGCCTGTTAGTCTTGGTGTATACTTCTGAGTTGAAGAGGTCATGTCGACGTGGCCATGGTTTTCATGGACGAATATCGCTGCCATAGCGCCAGGACCAGAGTTCAGGTACTTATAGCTACACCAGGCTGCGAAATCGACGTTCCAGTCATGCAACTTTAGGTCAACGTTGCCGGCGGCGTGGGCGCAGTCCCAACCTATGAGAATGTTGTGTGAGTGGGCATGCTCTGTGATGCGTTTGATGTCGAAATATTGGCCTGTGTAAAATTGGATGCCAGGGAGGAGGATGAGGGCTAGTTCGTGGGCGTGCTGGTCTATGATTTGTAGGATTCGTTCTGTGGTCAGGATTGGAATGGATTGATCCTCAGGTTCCAAGAGGACCATTGCATCTTTAGGGTCGAGGCCATGAAATTGAATTTGTGATTCAATGGCGTAGTGGTCGCTAGGAAATGCTTTGCCCTCTAGGAGGATCTTATAGCGTCCTTCACCTTTCTTGGCTGGTCTGTAGAAGCTACACATTAGTAGATGGAGGTTAGCGGTCAATGTGCCCATCACGGCGACCTCACTTGTCTCGGCGCCAACAATAGGTGCCATGAGCTTTGCGGCATCATCATCAATATGTAGAAATGGCGCGAGAGGCGAGTCAATGTGCTCAACGAAATGGCCAGTGACTGCTTTCGTCCGCCATTGTGTCAAGAAGACCTGTACTAGATCGGCAGCACTCTTTGGCTGAAGACCTAGAGAGTTGCCGCATAGGTAGATGCATTCATCTGAGAGGGGCTCATTATTAGGCTTGGCGATCGTTGGACGCTTAAGATCAGCTTTCGTAGGGATGTGAAACCGTGACCTGAAGGAAGCAAGAGGGTCAGCACCATCAAGCTTTAAGGCATGACTGATGTCGAGGTATTCCTCGCCGTGCCCTGCTTCCTGGAATGGTTCAGACATTGCAATAGCGACGATGCTGAAAGAGGCAAGTGGCAAAGGAGCGCTGCTCCGCGAATTGATGTTGGAAGTGGCAGATCCTCGGCAGATCCGTCCAACTGCGTCACTTTGCTTTTATAATCAATCTCGAACTGTTGGTGTCTACTTGGACATCTACAGCACAGCATTTCAGCTGTAAGCGTCGCAAAACACTGCAATAACTAAAAATGATTCTGTCACGAGCATTCGAAACTGCAAGGCCACTACGGACCCACGAAGCGACCGCATTCTTCCGAGCCTGCCGAAGGCAACCCGCTGTAAGCTCCGCCTCGCGAGCACCACCACCCAACACCAAAGTGTCAACCACAAGGCAGGCACACTCTCGGGCTTTTTCAACCACAAGACCCTCTCGGGCAACCGTAATTAAACGGAATCCCCGCACCGACGATGACGGCAACGAGATGTACATAACCATCTCCGATCGTGCCGCGAAGCGTCTCAAGCAGATTGTCTCTAGCCCTCCAAAGAAGAACACTCTGACTGCCTCCTCATCCGCCTCCACAGCTCCAGACTCTCACCTCAGGGTAGCAGTCACATCAGGCGGCTGTCACGGCTTTCAATATCTTATGTCCCTAGAACCGGCGGACAGGATAGACGCAGAAGAAGACACAATATTCGAGTTCGAGGATAGTGGAGAAGGTGCAAAGGCGGAAGTTGTGATGGACCAACCAAGTCTGGAGTTATTAAAGGGGAGTACAGTGGATTTCACGACTGAGTTGATAGGGAGTCAGTTCAAAATCGTTGGGAACCCAAGGGCTACGAGTAGTTGTGGGTGTGGAACGAGTTTTGACATTGAGTAAGCTTGCAGAGTCTACTAATAGGATGTGACTTTGTGTACCAATCTGTATACCGACGTGCTCTTGAAGCTCTCAAGATCAGGGTTTTATCGTTCTTCCGACTTGGATTCGAGATCGTAAATCCGGCAATTCAGGAGCGTTTGAGATCGGCCAGAAGCGCCATCTCAATATACTGGGAAATAGGTCAGTAGGCGATCTTACCGAGGAAAGCTTGCAGACTGGGAGACTCAGTATGATCCTGCAAGCGGATCAGTATCGCAATCTAGGGATGCTCGGGAGGACAGTTGTATAGCCCTAGGACGGCTAGCCACGCCAATTTGCCATTGACAACCCACGAAAACTCGCTATTTCTCAAGACTTCTATAAGCATATGAGAACTCTTGCCTGACATTTTGGGGAACGTCATCCCATAACCAACCAAAATATTCATTCCCGTTCCCATCTACACGTTCAGCTCACTTCTATCCATCAGTCTAACTGCCAACTCACCATTCACTCGGCTTACTCTACAATCTCTTTGGCTCCCTTAACTCACCACACAGCCACCAAATCTGATTGGAGTTCTTTCCATCATCACTCTCACGTTCTCCAACGTTTCCAACACAGTCTCAAGTTGACTTGAGACTAGTACGCCTGATCTGCAGTATTTGGCAGCCTCCCAGCATATGGGGGTTATGTCATGGATCAGAGGCGGCGGTCATGCCAGTGAGGTGTGAGGGTTGTTTGACGGGGCTTTGGTAAGGAGTTTAGGAGAGATTGTCAAGAGACTCTGTGAAGTGAATACAGAAAGTCGCGCTTTGGGTAGGGGCATACTCTTGGAGGGTCTGAAAGTGGATCATGGTGGTAGAGAAAGTGGAGCAGGTGTGCACATGGAAGACTTGAAGTTATGATGTAAACCCAGGAGTCTGGACACTGATGTTTTTTGAAGCACGCCAAAACAGGAACCAAAGAGAATCTGGTTTACTGGCATTGGTGCCCTCCTGACTAGTCAAATAGTAGTCTGTAGAGGCTCAAATTTATTCAGCTTCGAATCCGATTGTCAATGGTTGTGAACCTGAGCTCCAATCATCCGAATCTCTCCTTCACGTATCGTCGTCATCATCCACCGTATTATCATCTGTATCATAACCACCCAGATCAGCTGCATGCTTCTGTTTCAGCTCCTCAATGGCCTCCACCGTAACCACATTAGGCTTGCCTATTTCCTTTCCACAACCTGTGTGATAGCAAGCGACCTTGTTCGCGCCCTTTCCTGTGACACCTGCTCGCAATTCTTTGAGACATTTGTTGTCGTAGAGGTGCAGGCAGCTTGTGACACGGGCATCCTTTTTGACGTCCTGACTACACTTGGTGCATTTGAGATCTGAAGCGTGAAGGCTGCCGTTTGCAGCAAAGGAATCGATTCGCTTGATGAACGAGTGGACACGAGCAGTCACTGCAGGTGTTAGTCATCCTGTCAGGGATACTTGGTGGCTGTGCTTACTGCTAGAATCTGCACAAAACTTTTGTTTCTTGGGAGTCTTTGAGGTAGTAGATCTGTTTGATCCAACACTCTCGTCTTCATGAACCCGTTTGCTAGCTGGATTGAAAGTTCCTGACCGTCCCCGAGGAGACGCTTGATCGTCATCTTGGCCTAGAACACTGCTGCTTTGCAAGAAGTCATCGATAATGTCTTCGCTGGGAGCGGTAGCTGGTGGTTGCCCGGGACCTGTATCGTGATCAAGCTCAGTCATGGAGCGATGAATGCACATTTCGTGAGGAACGGACTCTTCTTTGACACGAGCTTCTACTGCGGCATGCTCTGGATCGTCAGCCGCCGCTCTATCCGGGTTCTCAGATGGCACTTGGATTTGCGGTCCGCCATGAGTGCCTGCAGCAAGGTTCGGGATTTCAGTCTGGGGCTCTGTCATGATTGCTCCATTAATCTCTGGATCTTCGATCTCAGATACAGATTTGACGTTCGCTAGTTTTGTAATCTCCTGCGTAGCAAGTAGACATGTGTTCGAAGATCTGATCTCGTCAAGGTCGATGTTACTGATCTTCTCCTCCTTTCGATCGTAAACTCTGGCAGCAGCTTGTCTGAGAAAGTCGTTGCTGTCACCTGCAATCGCCTCCCAGAGCATTGCCTTGAGTTTTGTGGGTTCCTCAAAGTGTGGTCGACCCTCTGCAATGGCTTGAATATACTCCCAGTCTTTCTCCCATTGAAGCACTTGCGCGATTCTGGCGTAGACCTCACCTGCAAGGGCATCTCTGAAGTTAGACTGCTTCTCGAGGCTGAACTCATGAAAGGACTGCTCTTTGGCAGCTTGTTCGTTGGCTTCTTTTTCTTCGCGGTACCTTTCTGCTTCCTTCGCGGCTTCTTCGTGCTGAGCCTTTAGTGCTGCAATTTGAGCTTCGATGGATTGTGCTCGTGCCTTTTGTTCTTCGTGATTGCGTTCAGACTCGAGTGCCGCAGCACTAAGTTCGCGGGAAGATCGGCTCATAGATCGTGCCATTCTGCCCGGCACCAGATCGGCTGTAGAAGGTGGTGAGAGAAGGTAGTCACGATCGGTAGGAGTACTGAAAGCCCTGGTCAAATAATAAACAGGATAGAGGTAGTGATGTGTAAAGTGAAGTCAAGCCTGACGTGGTGAATAAGCATTTCAGGGCGGCGACGCAGAGGGGCGCATGTGCATGGAGCAATGAAGCAAAAGTGAGTTGAAAGTGACCGCTGTGATTATAGAGTCGCTCTCACATGTGTGAGGCGAAGCTCGAGATTCGTGAAGAGTTCTGTAGAACAACGGACAAATATTGCCCTCGACGTAGAAAGCAAAATCCTAACGATCCATAACGATGGCGTTGCAGTATCATTGCTGATGCAACTCCATACTGAACTGTGGTTTCCCATGGTGTACGCTCTAACCCGAGCAACCAAGCTGTCTTCAACGACAAGCTCTGACTCTCAAGTATCAGCTGGGCTGTCCTGGGAGGGGGGTTGGGTAAGGCCAGCAAGTTTTTGCTTTCTGAAGCTTTCTATATTATCCTTTTAATATTATGTGGTTTTGGGAGATTGCAAGACGTGTCTTGAGCCAGAACTAACAGGAGGTATTCGTCTCTTGTGCTAATGATAGCTCATAAGCGTGATTTTGTGTTAGGGTTGCAACGTACACGAACTGGCGTACCGCACCTTCATTTAGACCGTCTGCTTTTTGGTATGAGCACTGCAATGGACTCGAATCTGTTTTGCTGTTTGCAACTGTCAGGATACAACAAAGATCACTTATTCATACTCCTTCATTCTCAATCTCAACCTTTCGTCACAATCTTGGATATCTCGCGTAGATCATTGAATCGTGTTATCCTGCGATGTATCAGGTTTACTCATTTAGTAAAAGTCGATACTGCATTCCAAACGTTATACCCGTCGCTTTTGGGCCTGGCAGAAGAAAACCTTGTACCATGTTATGTATCCACTAGGAAATAGATGGTATCACTCCAGAGCCGATCTAGTTGCTGTGGTCAGCGAAGCGTCCTAAGATTAATCAGCTCTTCAGCATGGGTAATCATACTAGCCCTGTGCTCTTGGCAGGGGAGAATGGAAGGTAGGTTAGCAGAAGTCAACACTGGAGGAAGAGCGTATGGTCACGTGCTGAAAGTAGCTCCAAAGCACCACCATTCTGTACTTAGCATCAATGCTGACGACAAGCTAGTTTCGAAGTAAGCAGATTATGCCAGAAACATGACACGGTGGAGAGGCAGATGAGGCAAATGATGCAGACCTAGGAACGGATATAGAGGGAGAGAGCACACACCTTGTCGTGACTTCCGTACCAACTTGTGCTAAGACCGAATCAGAGCTCCAGCACTTCATAAATTAAGCAAAAGGACTCACCACTCAAGCGTCATTTACCTTTGGGTGATATTAGAAGTCTGATGATTGAGGCTTCGCTAGGCGTGTGGTCTTTTGAAAAAGAACTTCAGGTACGTTAAAGGTGTATCAGCAGGCCTGACGCCTCTTATGGACTCAATCATAACGCAGACATGAACTCTGAAGATTTTGAATTTTGTTTCTAGCAAAATCGCGGCAACAGCTGCCACTCGTTGAACTACTGAACACAATGATTAGGCATATACAAAACCGAGACTCAACATGGATCAATGGTTCAAGAGACTCTGACTCTTCATGAGTTCGCCCTTCCGTTTCCACACTCTACATTCTTACGATACCTCAGAGACCCAATGGGTTGTTAGCATCCTGTTTTTTCCCTGTCGCTTGAGTGATGGTGCTGCTTGCCGAGTCACCAACAGCTTGGGTGGTCTTTCCAACGCCTTGGGTTGCGCCTGCGAAGTCGTTAGAGCTAATTGACTTGAACTGTTAGGGAAGCCTACCTGTAACAGTATCTCCAACACCCTTGCCTAAGGCGCCAACGCCTTTACCAACACCTACCACTCGTTAAACACTCATCTGGCAAGATAGGGCTGTAGGACTTACCTTCTCCTAGGCCACTAACAGTCCCACCAACTGTGTTCGTCACGCCACTCAAAGTGCCTCCTACAGTGTCCCCAATTCCTGACATGATGCCTACGAAGATTAGTGAGTTACTCTTAGGACTGGGCTTCGATCTCGCATACCTCCTTTCTGTTGCTCTGGCTTCTGATTCGACATTTTGATTGATTTTAGTTTGACAGTTCTTTAATTTACGATGAGGCCAAGTATAATAGCAAATTCGGTTGCGTTTTGTGTGTAGGCCTTTCGAGCTACTTATGATCAATTTCTCTTGAGAGGTGCTCTACTAATATGCCACGGATAAACAGAGTTATGGATTGACGTCAGGCTGGGAGCTGTGCTTTGCCCAGCACTACCTGTCCTTGTGGGATGGTGACACAAACCATGGTTGAGATGCCAACTCCCATGTTACATTTCTGGAACGTCCATCGAGATCTGGCCACTCAAGCAGCAGGAGTGTTACCACGGGACCATAAAAACACAGGCAGAGCACCAGCATACCCTGGCGATATCATTAGCCACACCCTTGGACTGACTTCAGTTTCCTTCTTTGTGGCGGGGCAAGTGTGACGTCAGATCTCGATGCGTCGTGCTTCCCCAGATTCTAAACGTACCTTGCCCGCCATGTACAAGCACTAGAGCCCATTGGTCTAAGGATCTCATGCATTCGAGATTGTTCTTTGATCAGAAGTCACTTGACATGCATGCGGAAACATAAAAACAAACAAAAGCATACACTATCACACCCCTGACCGAGGAAGAACCACGACAAATTTATCTTTCAAGCAACCTAGAGGATAGAAATGCAATCGTAAGGACCCCTACAAACAACCCAGATTCAGGACGATAAGTCAAGAACATCTCAACCAACCCAGTTCAATCCACACAACGACCATGTCCAACCAACAATCCTCCTACACCTCCTACTCCTCAACCTCCTACACGAGCTTCTCCAGCACCAACAACGGGCAGCCACACACTCAATCCTACAGCGAGAACGCCTCCTACAACTCCCGCGACGGCGGCCATGTTGAACGTATCTCCCAAGAGACCGGCCAACCAACCTTGAGTGAGCGCCGAGACATCCCCGTGCAAGGCAGAGTTGGGACCAGAAATGCTGCTGGCAATCGCATCGAGGATGTAACAGATAAGGACTCGGAGCAAGCAAAGAGAGACAAAGAGTATGAAGAGAGGATTGAAGAAGAGTATGCGAAAAGGGAAGGAGGTGCTTAGGAGTGCAGGCACAACAAACCATAACCTCCGAAAGCGAACCATGTGTGGAAAGCACCAACTTTTGAGGCTGGTGGAAGCAATGTATTATCAAAATCTGTACATCAGTCGAGTATAGGTCACCCTCCCTTGTGAAGGCCTTCATAATTTCAATCAATGCAGCCATGCATTCTAATGCTATTCCGCGACTTGTATCTTTTCCCCACGTACAACTGAAATGAGACGACAAATACCATTGTGGAGCGGGAAAACAGAGTACCTCGTAATGGTTAAATGTCATGTATTCGCTATGCTAAGTATGCTAAATGACTCCTTTGCCATGTCCAAACTCCTCCTCTTGTAACAAGCCTATCGTACTCATTCCTTAAACTCTCACAGTTCACTGCTATGAGCATTACCATTCTCTTGCTCATTTGATGGATGCTGAGAAGCAGAGCTACCATCCAGACAAATCAATCCAAAGAAAAATGGATGTTTACACTTTTTCTCCTTGGGCACTTTAGTTATGGTGCTAGTAGTATCGATGGTACTCGTCTGCGTCACAGTGGTAGTCTTAGTCGTTTGCGGAGGCGCCGTTATCGAGCTGCGATCGGGTGTTTGCGTGTGGCTCTTATGGTGCTTCGACTTTTTGTCATCATCCCAGCAGCCGAAAAAGAAGCCAGGTGTTTCACATACTTCGGAGTCGGTGGTTGTTTTTGTGGGAGTCAAAGTGCTCGAAGGGTAGGAAGATGAAGTTGAGATAGTGGTGGTAGAAGTGCAGCCGCCGCCAAACCATCCTGGTCTACACGTTGTTGAGGGTGTGATGGTCGCTGGGACAGACTTTGAGGTTGTTGGTGTTGTTGGTGGTTCTGTGGTAGTTGTGATGGTAATATTGGCTTCTTGGTTGCAACCAAACCAGCCGGGCGTAACACAAGTTGTAGTGGTATAGGTTGTGGTGATGACCGGATGGGTTGAAGACGGCCCGGTAGTGGTTTCGTCCAAACAGCCCCACCAGCCAGGTGTCTTGCACGTCGAAGTTCTAGTAAATGAGGTCTTGGTGGCAGTGGTCGTAGTGGTCGTAGTGGTGCTATCGGAGCCGTTGCTCTCAAAGAACTTCCAGTTAAAGCAATCGACACACTCATTATCGGGCACGCATTTTGGGACATCCTTATATGTTCGAATCACGTTGTCGATAACATTGTGGATTTTGTGGTAACCGATACCGACTCGCCAGCCAAGATCTCCGACTGTATCATAAACGCATTGGAGGCCAGTGTGGCATTGGGATTCCATGGCATAACCTCCCAAGGTACAGGTTGCAGTGGGTCCATTGCACGTTCCCATAAATACAGGATCGGCTGTGTGACCGAAGTGGCGGGCACCTGTATACTTTCCACGGTTCGGCGGGTGTTGAAGAGAGCTTGGTGGCAGAGGTAAGCCCAGTCTCTTTGCAGCAAGATCATCACCTGGTGCTTCGAAGGTAACGACCGGTAATCCAAAGGTGAGGCCCAGCAAGCTTGATACCGCTCCGCCCAGGGAGTGTCCGACAATCCAAACATTTGAGTCAGGGTAGAGTTCGGTGACGTTGTTGTATAGGTCAACAGAGGCACCATAGTATCGTGTCTTGTTCTTGAGGGCCTTAACCAGACAAGTGGAGTTGCAGGTGTAGGTGCTCGATTGACAATCGCACACTTGTCTCCAGAAATATTGGCCACCTTGGGCGCAGCAACAGCTGAAGAAAAGGTTGTCGTTCAGTTTGTCCCGAGTCGTCGTTCCATCTCCATCAAATACAGCAGGTGAGGTGCCCTTGAGACCAATAATGATGGTCTTGTTTCCTTCATCTGCAAATATGTGTCCTCGAAGGCCATCTCCTTCCCAGCCAAAGGGTGTGGAATGGTTGTAGCCTTGACTCACGTTGGACCATTCCGCGTCGCTGTTCTCAGGTACGTATGAATTCGCGGCCATGTATGCCAAATTTATAATAGTCTCTTTGTCTGCCGTGTCCGGACCTAGAATGCTTTCCCTCGTCCATTGCGAGGCTTGGAGCGGCGCGGGCACCCCTGTAAGACTCGCATAGTTGAGATGCTGTTCGACAGCTGACCATCTCCGATCTGCGAGCCTCTCTATCTCGTAGTCTTCCGACTGTACTGTAAGTTGTAGAGGTGGAGCGGACAATGCCTGCTCATCGTCCTCGAGGGCAAAGCCATGCTGCGCGGTCGGTTGGATATCAAGTCTCTTGTGAAGATCCGGGTCTCGGTAAGTGCCCCGATGAAAGATGTGTCTCAGAGTGAAGGTGTGCGGTCTCTGTTGGACAGGAGACGCGATAGGATTAACAGGTTCGAGTTGTATCGCGTTCGTGATGGGGAGCAGGAGGAGGAATGATAACAGTGAACGTGCTGTGATTCGATGGCTCGACGAGCATCGCAGCCGCCCGTCTCGGTTGGGCATGGTGAAGGTTGTGTTGACGGGGTTTGTGTATTTAGGTAGCACTCCTCAAAGATAGTCGTAAGCAATGCCGTTCATGTACAGCATCCTGCTATGTACAGTGGTGGCGCCAATGTATGTGTTACTCAGAACGAATCATGTGAGGCGATAATCGCACTCCGAAGGGCATGACTTCATTATTGGAGAAGCAGAAGAGATGCCTGAAGGCTACCACCATAACTAAACCTACGCCAACAACTGAGCCACAAGCACTGACGGGAGCTTTTCGCCTGCAGTTCGTGTCAACCAAGAAGCCTCTTTTCTCCCGACTCGTTGGCTTGTGTCTCCAAAGGCCAGTTCTAGCCAACAGCACATGCTTCCCCAGCCCTGCATGGCATCTGAAACAAACCAAGATCCTGTTTGAGGCAACTGCTGTTATGTTGACGTAGCTTCGTGTTTTGGTCGCAGCGTGCGTGTTAACTTACCTACAGCCAGAAGTGAAATGCCAACGTAAGCGATCGAGGCGAAGAGGTTTGATAGACGCTTGAACACTCTATGCTTTGAAGGTGCCACTATCATCGATAACTGGATACGCGTATAGGAAAGTCTCGTTGAGAAAGCGCACTGGTACAGTTTTATATCTGGAACCCCACATCTCTACAAGGAGAAGAGGCACGTTGGCGACTTGAGTGTCAAGAGATGGCAGAGGAGATATAAGGTCGCCAGGATTTCCGTTGCTGCACAACAGCGCGATCAGCCATGTCTGAGAAGAACAGCTCCTCGAGGCCACCCTCGGCGAGCAATGCTGCTGCTCCACCTGCAATTGTGGTGCAACAGGGTGAACACGCTCTTGGAGCTGCTGCCGCCGCCGCAGCTGATAGCCATGATTCGACGTCCCTCCCAGATCCAATCCACCATCACCGACGAGTCAACACTTTCCACCATGAACAGCCCATCGATGAGGTGCCACCACCACCCTACGATGCTGGCCAATATGGTCAACTTGATATCAGCCAGAATGGTCTCGATACGGGCGCAAGGGTTGGAAAAGATGGCAGAGTCAACATCAAGATCAAGGAGAAGAGCAAAAGAGTCACCGAGATCCTCGCGCCAATGCTGCGAGGGAAGCCAGAACCAGAACCCGAAATTCCTGAAGGTCTTGGATATGCTGATGGCCTGCCTCCACCACCCATGAATATTGTCATCCAAATCGTCGGAAGTCGGGGAGA
This sequence comes from Neophaeococcomyces mojaviensis, assembly GCA_030247915.1. Taxonomy (NCBI): domain Eukaryota; kingdom Fungi; phylum Ascomycota; class Eurotiomycetes; order Chaetothyriales; genus Neophaeococcomyces; species Neophaeococcomyces mojaviensis. The sequence continues at coordinate 102,139 of JAPDRQ010000052.1, forward strand.
TGTACAGCCTTTTGTCGCGCTAGGGCAAGTACTGAAACAGAAGTTCAACCACCGCATCCGTATTGCCACTCACCCGACCTTCCGCCAGTTCGTCACCGAGAATGGCCTTGACTTCTTCAGTATCGGAGGCGACCCCGCCGAGCTGATGGCTTTCATGGTCAAGAACCCCGGTCTCATGCCGGGTATTGAATCCCTAAAGGCAGGAGACATCGGCAAGCGGCGCAAGACCATCTATGAAATGATCAATGGCTGCTGGCGATCATGCATCGAAGCTGGAGATGGGACGGGCATTGCAGCTTCTGACGAGTTGTTAGAGACCCAGAGTCTTGACAGCGCGATCTCCATGGGCGATCCAGAAAACAACAAACCTTTCATCGCCGACGCAATCATTGCCAATCCTGTATCCTTTGCACATGTTCATATTGCGGAGAAGCTTGGTATCCCACTTCATCTGATGTTCACCATGCCATGGTCACCGACACAAGCATTTCCACACCCCCTAGCTAACATTCTTTCATCCAACACAGATCAGAGTCTGGCGAACTATATCTCTTATTCAATGGTCGACATGCTCACATGGCAAGGCCTTGGTGATCTGATCAACAAGTTCCGAGAGCGCATCTTGCATCTGGAACCTGTGAGCATCATCTGGGCCCCGGGTATGCTTAGTAGGCTCAAGATCCCTTATACCTACTGCTGGTCACCAGCCCTAATACCAAAGCCAAGAGATTGGGGTGGCAACATCGACATCTCCGGCTTTTTCTTCCTCAATCTATCTACAAATTACACCCCACCAGCAGACCTGAAAGCATTTCTTGAAGCAGGCCCACCACCGGTCTACATTGGTTTCGGGTCTATCGTTGTCGACGATCCAAATGCCATGACTAGAATGATCTTTGAGGCTGTCGAAAAGACTGGTCAAAGAGCCCTGGTTTCCAAAGGTTGGGGTGGTATTGGCGCAGATGAGCTTGGCATACCCGAAGGTGTCTTCATGTTAGGCAATTGTCCTCACGATTGGTTATTCAAGAAAGTCTCATGCATTGTGCATCATGGAGGCGCTGGCACCACCGCTGCCGGCATTGCCGCTGGTCGCCCAACCATGGTTGTACCATTTTTTGGCGATCAACCATTCTGGGGTGCCATGATCAATCGTGCTGGTGCAGGCCCGAAGCCAGTACCGCACAAAGAGCTTACAGCAGACAACTTGGCAGCATCGATCATGGAATGTCTCAAACCAGAATCACTTCAAAGAGCGGCGGAATTAAGCGAGAAGATCAGACAAGAAGATGGCAATGAGAATGGCGCGGCCTCTTTCCACAAGCAGCTCAACCGACACGACTTGAGATGTTCCATATGTCCGGGGAGAATCGCAGTCTGGAGAGTTCGAAGGACTGAAATTCGTCTTTCAGCACTTGCCGCCACAGTGCTTGGTAATGCAGGTCTTTTGGAATTTGAGGACCTCAAGTTGTATCGCGCTTGTGAGTACAACGTCGATGAAGGCCCACCTGAACCCATCAGTGGTGGGGCCGCAGCGCTCATTGGCACTTTATCGGAAATCGGTGTTGGAGTTGCAGATATGCCGACCGAGATTTTAAAATCCATGAAATTCGGTGAGTACAAACAAAAGGAGCAGCCACCAAGTAGCACCACACCTACACCACCAGACACGCTGGCTCCCCCTTCAGCTAGTGCGAATCATTCGCGAAGTTCGTCAATCAGTGGACAGTCTGGGAGGTCAAGATCTGCATCTAGAGACAAGCAAGCCGAGGGACAAGAGCGTGGTCAAGCCTCAGCAGATGATAGGGACTCAAATCGTGCATCAATCCCGAGTTCAGCACTTTCTCCTGCCCCAGCAGCTACCGCAATGGCATCAGTGATGACTCCAGAAGGCTCACCGAAGCGTAGCTGGTCAGTCAGTTCGTCACGACGAGGCTCTCGGACCGCTTCTCCGGCGAACACTGGAAACAAAACACCTTTTGGAGTTGACGAAGGTGGTCAGATAAGTCTGGATTCCATTCTTGGTGCCACCAAAGCAGGCGGAAAGATTGTCAAAGTTGGCTTGAAATCGCCGATGGACTTCACAATGTCACTTGCTCAAGGTTTCCACAATGCGCCGAAGCTCTATGGCGATACTACAGTCAGAAAGCAAGGCAGGGTCACTGACCTGCAATCAGGCCTCAAAGCTGCTGGGAAGGAATTTGGCTATGGCTTCTACGATGGAATTACTGGACTAGTCACACAACCAATCCAGGGTGCTCGTAAAGAGGGCGCCGCAGGATTCATGAAAGGCATGTTCCGAGGCGCTTTCGGTCTGGTGCTCAAGCCGGGGGCGTCGATCTGGGGCCTTCCAGGATATACCTTCAAAGGTATCTACATGGAGCTAGCCAAGCATTTTGGAAGTTCAACTCAAAACTATATCATAGCGGCCAGAACTGCTCAGGGATACGAAGAATGGAAAGCCAGCAGCGCTGGCGAACGTGAAAGGATTGTTGAGACATGGAAGAGCACAAAACTTGAGACGAAGCGGGGCAGGCAAAAGTATGGCAAGGAGCGCATGTCGGAGATTGAATCTCGCATTCTTGCCCCTACCCCTAGTCGCAACCGTGAAGAGTTGGTTAGCGGCTTCAAGAATACTCGAAATTTGAGCTTTGATGAACGCAAGGAGTTAGACAAGCGAAGACAGACGTTGAAAAAGGAGGAGAAGGAGAGACAACGTCAGGAGAAGAAGCGCTCCATAGCTGGCTATCGTCATGTACCAGGCGATCCGAGGTCAGCAACACCATCGCAACAAAATATGCCAATGGCAAGTGCAGACCTGCTCACAGCCAACGAAGCCGACTTTGAGGAAGCTATCAAGCGGTCCGTCACACAAACCAGCAGAGGCAATCCACAGGAAGACGCTGTCATCGAGCGAGCGCTTCGAGCTAGTGTGAATTCATTACGAAACAATCCCGAGCCAATCACTGATGATAATCAAGACGAAGCATTTCAACGTGCTGTACAAGCAAGCATGGAAGAGGCGCAAAGGGCTCGCAGAGGATTTACTGATGCGCCACAGGACGTCGTACAATCTCCTATGGACGCCTCGGAGGAGTCGTACATGACCAGAGCGCTTACGCAGAGTCTGGAAGAACATGCACACGGAGATCGTAAGATTGCCATGGTTGACAATGATTACGACACTGAAGGAGATGAGGACTATCAGAAAGCCATCGAAGCTAGTCGGCAACCTGCCGGATATTCTCAGACGAGACCGGTGCCACCGATCCCTACAGCAGGACAGGAAACCGGTATGACTGGCGGTCACAGAACCGAGTCCGAGCTTGACGAAGAACATCTCAGACAAGCTCTCGCTGCGTCTCTGTCAAAGGAGCACAATCACACCCAAGCAGACGACCATGAAAACGATGATGCAGAGCTGATGAAGGCGTTAACACTTTCCGAGGCAGAAAGCAAGCAGCGTTCGGCCGACCTAGAGAAGCAGAAGACTGAGGAGGAAATCGTGATCGAGTACATCAAGAAGCAGAGTCTGCTTGAGGAGGCGCATCGCAAAGCTAGGCAACAATAGTGAGGTTGGCCTGGGGTTCATGCTCTGTAGGTTGTAGCGTTTCTCAAAACACCATTATCCCACATAATTTGGCAATAGCTTCGGATGGTGTATCGAACCGTCTACTTCCTGTGATCTCTCCATTCGACTTTTGTTATGAAGCAGAACTGAAGCGTGAATGTACTTCAGAATCGGCTCTGGAACACGAGCCAATGCAGCCAAGATGATGCTGAATGTTGCTTATTTAGTCACTGAGGCGCACCCCTTTTGCAAACTTCAAGGATCTATCATGAAGCTTTTCGGCCGACTTGCCTATCACATAGCCGCAAAATCTTGGCAGACGTTGTCACACTAAACCATTTGGATCTTCTGCCAAGCCGCACCTTTGTCTTTTGCAGCCACGACCCGATTTTCTAACTGCGGCACGATCGCAGACCATTTGTACTCGACAACTACCTACGCCAAAGATGTCTGACAACGGAGAAGTCGAAGTCGAAGCCCCTCAGTCCACCGGCGTCTTGCCAAAGGATGTTGCCGCTGAGATTGGTTCAGTAAAGCTCTTCAACAAATGGAGCTACGAGGATGTTGAAATCCGAGATATCTCTTTGACGTATGGCGCGAATGAGCACAAAACGCAAGAGCGAGGTTCTGACAAGAATACAGCGATTACATCCAAATCAGACAACCAGTCTACATCTCACACTCCGCCGGCCGATATGCCGCAAAGCGATTTCGAAAAGCACAATGCCCAATCATCGAGCGACTGACAAACTCTCTCATGATGAACGGTCGAAACAACGGCAAGAAGTTGATGGCCATCCGAATTGTCGCACACTCTTTCGAAATCGTATGTTTGCGCACTGAAATAATGCTATGTTGGTAGGAAGTCTAACAAAAAGTGCAGATTCACATCCTCACCGACCAAAACCCTCTCCAGATTGCCGTTGATGCCATTGTCAACTGCGGCCCCCGAGAAGACAGCACCAGAATTGGAAGCGCAGGTACTGTCCGAAGACAGGCTGTCGATGTATCCCCTCTCCGACGAGTCAACCAGGCGATTGCCCTCATCACAATTGGTGCCCGTGAGGCTGCTTTCCGAAACGTCAAGTCGATTGCCGAATGCCTTGCTGAAGAACTGATCAACGCTGCTAAGGGATCATCCAACTCGTACGCTATCAAGAAGAAGGACGAGTTGGAGCGTGTTGCCAAGTCTAACCGATAAGTGTTTTGTTGGTGGATGGGGTTTAGCGGTCGTGGTTGTCGGGTGTGCATATACGGAGTGCATGGCATGAATATCCAACAAACATAGTCACTTTGATGCTTGAGGATATGAAGTGTGACATCAAGTGAAGGATGGCAAGACTATAGCATGAAACGAGGCTGACGACCTCGAAGCTATGAGATTATGTCAACAACGAAAATCACAGTTTCACAAGCAACTCTGAACAAACTCGCAGAGGACCTGCATTTGAGATCGGTAGTGGTTGCTGACGATAGCAGAATGAAGAATGACTTCGAACTTTTAAACGTGTTCGACCTGGTCTTCCCATGTCGCAACTAGAGCATCCATGCTTCTAGGAACTGCTGACAACTTCAGCCCTGCAACAAATTCTTCCCAACCCATCGAACTGGTGGCGTGTTCGAATAATGCTTCAAATCCTGGTGCACCTCTGGAATGCCCAATGCATAAGCTTTAGTAAACGCCTCCTTGCTCTCCCAATACATGATGCACTGAACATGCATGCCAGATGGATCACCCTCCTCGAATTGGATGACGTTCCATGATTTGAGGCCGTGTGGGCCCCAGTGTTGCTGGACAATTTTCATGTGCGTGTTGAGGTAATAGTCGATATCGAAGGTTGAGTCTTCGGTTCGAGGGTAAGAGACATAGATTACTGCTGACATTGTCGCCTGGATGTGTTTGTCGTGCTGCCAATTTGCTGACTAGCCAACGATTGTAACTGTATCTGCTTGTATGGTTTTCGCCGACGGTTCACTCACTACATGTTACGAACTGGTGTAAAAGATGCTTGTTGTGGTTGTTGGTGAGCGATCCATTGCTTTTCTTACTTGCTGGCAAAGACATTACCATGGCTGCTGACTTCTCCTCACGGCTCATCAAAAACTTCCTCGGCTCACGTACCGCCCGCTCGCACGAGAGCGTGTGCAACACGATCACCATGACAGGCACATTGGGGCCATACTCATTTAGCACGACTCACCAATTTCGTGTCTGTCAGTAACATGGCGAAGCTCGTCGTTCGAACGGCAGACGGAAGGAGGAAATATTTTCCGTGAGTGCCTCTACTGGACCATTGTGGCCTAGCGTTGAAGCTCGTTCACCGTCACGGGCTCTATGATCCTGTTTTTCTTCCCGCACGGTTCTCTCAATTTCCTTACATGTTATCGTCTTAATCAAGACGATACAAGTTCCCCAACAACACGATGCTGGAGCGTGCATCAACAACCTTTCAACATACAACTTCAACCGCAGGTTGGCCTTGCAGTTCCAGTTAATCTTTTGTTGCCCACAACGAAGTGCTGCCTCACCTAACCCTGGACTTACTAGAATAACGAGCGCCGATTTTAGATCTCGTTTCCGTCCTAGAGGGAGCACTTTCGGGAAGTATATGCTCTGGACTCAAACAATCGCGATCCGAGGGAGCTCTTGCAACACTTTATCTCGCACATATTGGCACTTTCCTTAGGTATCGTACTGAGCAAGGCAGCTTCTCAACGGCAAAATTTCAGCAGCATTTTTCCTTTAGCCGCAGGGCGTTGTAAACACAAAATGCTTTGCCATTTCATTTCCAAACGTCATTTCCGACTGTTGGGATGGTCAATTGTGTATAGCTGATGCCACTTTGTTCAGTATCTATGGCTCGATTATGCTCATGAACTTGTGTTGCAATCCGATGCGCTCCCAGATAAACCCCTATTAGTGGTCGGCGCAAATGCTGTCGGGCTTCTGAGGTGAACCAACCTTGAGTTCCAGCAAACTTTGCTACCTATTTCCTAAAACAGTTTCAATTCCCCTTTTTGGTTTGTTTAGGTGGTCTATTCTTTGAACAGCTATCTTCAATCTTGCTTATCTGGCTCCATGTTAACTTGGCTGCGTTAGCACACTATTGCAGGGCACGAGGAACAACAATGCAGAAGTTCATTGCTGAAAAGCACGTTAATAGTTTAGGCTACTTGAAGGGGTACACTGACAAACATGGACAGACTAAATTCTCGATGCGACTAGCTGGACGAATGAACACTGCGATTCTGATGCATGTATGAGGTTCAGAAACTGTGACATGGCTATCGTATCTCATGAAACATGCTTTCGCCACGAAACTTAAGCTTTGTTCCCTGCTTTTTATCAATCAAAGGATGGCCACACGATGAAAGGTCGAATTGGTATTGGTGGGAAGGCGCATCTCTTCGTACAGCTCTGGGGCGTCTACACCTGTGGCACCCTGCCCACACGAGTCCCCATCTTGTACCGCTTAAGCACGATTGCGGCAAAGAGCAACAATGTATGCGACTGTCATCTATCTGGTCTATCCTTGTCGGGTTTGCACAAAAGTTTGAGATAAGCTCAGCAGGCGACTTCGTCTCTGGACAGCGCTCACATTCGGATACCTATGGCCTGTGATATGCTGCATCAGCACCGAAATCTGTCAGCAGCAGCAAAAGTTGTCATCGACCTTATCAACATCTGTCGAAATGATCAGGCACATTGTTCAGCATCAACAAAGCTCCTTCTCAACGGCCAAAATCATGCCGTAGAACTTCAATGTTCCGCCACCCCTAGGGACCCTGCGGATGAGCACAACAAGGTGCTTGAACGATCACGCACTTACCATTGCTCAACGCTAAGCAAATTTTTCAAGCGAAGCAGATCTCTGAACATCACCTCCTTCGTCTCCGAGGCTAGACCTTTTGGCAAGAATCTGCGTGTTATTCGCTTGAAAGTTCTAGGCCTAGCACAGGTCGATTTTGGATTCCCGATGACCCGCAGATAAGGTATGGATTAACCATCAAGCACACTGTCAATACTGTAAGCTGAACGCACTCTGTAAATACTTTTGCCATTGCAGCATGGTGTCATACTCTAGAAGGTACAGCACAGGCCTTTTGTAGCCAGTACTGCAGAAGCATCGGGATCTAGTTTCGTCTAAGCACCACATGCATACACGAAAGGCAGCACGTTGACTTAAACTTCCCTTTCAAGCCTTTCCAGCAGCTCGTGCTTAACCTGAAGACGAACATGTGGTGTATAGCACACGCCATATCCGTGCCCTCTACAACCGAGAAGGCGACTCTAACCCAAGCCCCTCGCTGACCTGCCCCATGCAGCCTAGCTCACCGCTAGCGGCAGGCCCCATGGGGAAAGCGGATTCCTTCCAAGCCACTAACCCAGCTTATCACGTCTCCAAGCTTTCGTAACTTCTCCTCCATCTGGTTTCGCTTGCAACCAAACACGCTTTGCATGCACGTGCAAACGCAGGTACTCGTGCATTACATTTCCTCACGTTTCCCCCATTTCCACAGCCGCACGCATGCGACACAACGTTTAAGCGGGACAACAGCTGGATGAACGCTTTAGCTGCCCCCCGTGCTTTCTGTCTGCACTTGATCCAGCTGATCCGTGCATTCAACCCACCTGAGTATGCCTTGGAGTAACTGCGAGAACTTTCAGCCGATCTGATTTCCTGGACTCAAGGAGGGCTGATCTGTTCTACGTTCACCCGGTCGCAGTGCTGGAGGGAACAGGAGTTCGCTGTTGATGTTGTTGCTACTGCTGCATGTGAAAAACGCCTGCGATGCAAAAAACCGGTGTACTTGGCAAGCCTCCTCCGTTCTATGAGGGAGAGTCACTCAGCCTGGCCCGATTATAGTCCACTCCTTTAGGAGTATCGGGAAAACTTGGAAGCAGGAAAAAGTGGTCTGCCTGGTCATTTTCGTTCTGCCGGACGCCGGGCACAATGGCGGTCACGGTGAGGACCGGAAGAGGCTTGAGATAGGAGAAATTCTTTACAGAAGTGGATGCGATGGGAGATTGGATTTAGAACATGAGCAGTATAGATAGAAAATGATGCCATGAAATTGAATGAGGAACATAATACATATGGAAACTATCATGTTGTCCGAAAACTGTTACTGAACCAAAATGCCTTTGTGTTTCGGCTCAGGCCTTCACGCCTGGGAGGCCAGCATTCGCCTCATTCTAGAGTATTCAAAACTCTGAACCAACGCCGTCATCATGCAAACAACCTCACACGTTTTCAGTGTGCGCATACGAGACAGCCTTCTCATCAGAATCATTACTAGCCTTAGGCATCACAACCTCAACCGGAACCGCATCAGATCGTCGCGGCGCCTGAACAGCGCTCGCAACGTTGGGGTACAGCTTGATCGCATCCTTCTCGTCATCAATGCTCGGGGCACCACCATCGGCAACTGGGAATTCGCCTCTTACGAAGCGTTCTCGGACGTATTCGGTCAAGCCCACAAATCTAACTTCGACGTCGTTACCTGCGTACTTCTTGAACTCAATGACGAGGTCACGAAGGTGGCGCAGAGCAGTGTAGTCAAAGTGGTTGACCTTTACGAAGTCAAGAACCAAAAGTCTGATTGGTGGCAGATCATTGATGTCGTGGATTTTTGCTTGCTTCCGGAGGCGTGCAAGACGCTTCTCGGCAACAACCGACCAATTTCGCTCAGCTTCTGCACCATTGAGGGTGCTATATGCTGGAGCATGGTAAGTGCGGATAGTATCCAGGATCGCCGTCTTGACGGCATAGGAGTTCGGGAAGAAGAATGAGTCATTGAATCGGAAGATTCGAACATCATCGGACAAATTTGAGGGTATATCTCGTGAATCGTTTATCATCTTTTCGAGTTCAGACTGGGATTTTGATGATACGGTCGAGACGCGTGCGAATGTTTGGCGCATCATGCAGTAGACAATGTTGAAGCCTACAGCAGTTGCCAAGCCAACCTCGTTGGACACGAAAAGAGATACCCATAGGGCCAACATTGAAGAAATAAAGTCGGCGAGTGATGTCTTCCAGTAGATGTAGAACGATCGAGGGGAGTAGATCAACGGCCATACGGCAGTGATGATAATCGCTGAAAGTGTAGCCTTTGGAATCCAGTAAAGCGTGCCAGCAAGCTCGTAGATGCACACTAGCACAACAGCCATTGTGACGAAACCAGAAAGAGGTGATTTGACCTTGCAAGCAGAGTTGACGGCGGTTCTAGACATCGCACCTCCGACACCCATCGAGTGGAAGAAGGCGTTGAAGAAGTTCGTGATGCCCATGTAGGCAAGCTCCTGGCTCTGATCAGTCGTGTAGTTGTTGCGAACAGCAAACGCTCGAGCAATTCCGGTGTGTTCCACTGCCGCACCGATGAAGAGGGCAATACTGCGGCTTGCCACTTTGCCAATTAAGGTCGTATTTGGAAATCGAGGATGCTCCAAGCCTTTCGACTTGACCTTCACAATATCGAACAGTGTATGGCTTCCACGTGACTTGTTGACAGCATAGCTGATACCGGTGTATAGCAGAAGCGCAAGAAAGGCTCTCGTGATGGAGAGAAGCCAGACAGTCTTGTACTTGTTGGACCATCTCTTTCCAGCCTGTTCGAGGATTGTCAGGAAGAGGATACCAGTAAAGCCGATGGCGCAAGCGTATCCATTTGCTTGGGGTAACTGGCCAAATATATCGTGAATTGATAATGCAGTTCCACTTCTTACATTTGGTTCACCAAGAAGGGAGCCCATCTGGTTCAGAATGATTGTGATTGCCACTGCAGAGATGAAACCACTCAAAATCGGCAGGGAGACGAACTCCAATAGAAAGCCCAATTTGAGGAAGCCAATTGCCATGCCATAGACACCCATCAATAGGGCCATGGCTGAAGCAATTTCTGAAGGTGTGTATTCGTGCTTCAGATCGTCGACAGCATGAGAAGTCAAAAGGCCGATCAGAGACGTTGGACCCGTGCTCAAATCTTTGGTCGTCCCCATGAAGGCATAGATACCAGCTGGAAGCCAGCTTGACATCAAACCATACTCGACTGGTATTGTGGCAATCTTTGCATAGGAAAGACCTTGTGGGATGAGCATGAGGCCAATAGTCAAACCAGCAATCACGTCGTTGATAAGCCATCGAGGATTGTACCGCGGTAGCCATCCGATGATCGGAAACTTGTCGATGCCATATTGCACTGATGCAGATGGAAGAGCACGGGCACCCTTCGCACTCAAGCGGATCACTCGGTTCCAGGTGTAGTCAGTCTTGACAGAGTTGACGGCCCTGTTGAAGTAATTCATCTTGTAATAGTTCTCAGCAATACTTGAGATGCTTCGACGACAACTTGACTGCAAGTCAGTGCCGGATTTTCAGATGTGAAATTGCTTGAGGAAAAGGGATGCCAAAAAGATATGTGTGTGGCAGAGTCAGTATTTTGTAAGTACCCAAACCCTGAAACAGTTAACCAGTCAGTTTGCAGCTTACTTGCAGCCGAGCAAATGCAGCGGGCAGGGCAATCGACCTTGGCTTGCACCACGCTAAACAGGGCCAGTAACACGCCTTGGGCGTGATAGGTCCGTGCAAGAGGGTACGTCCTATCATGTGGTTCGACCTAGTTATGCGAGTGGCCATCGACCAGGGTTACAAAGTCCGGGGCAAGGCTCAAGCTAAGAGGTTATCAAGCGATGCGGGGTGCCTAATCCTTGCCTGATAGCGCCAAACCCACGGCAAAACGATTGCCCTAAGATATGCATTAACACAAATACCTGGAGAAGGTCGTTGTCGTCAATGAGAATGCATTCGAGAAATCTTTCATCGCCGTTCAAGAAACCTGAGGTGATATGATGCTCCAGTCGCTGGCAGTCCCAAGTTTCTGCATAGCTGACCAGACGATTCTCACCAGCTTTGTCAAAAATTGATTGCAGGGCTAGACCGGCGTAGACTTCAATTTGGCCAGCAGCATGCAAGTTGTACATTGCCGAATGACAAGCGCCGGCTGAAAGAATATGCCTCTGTTCGAGATTCGGCCTTTTGTAGCGACGCCGCGCTCTGGTGGCAGTGACAGCGACATAGGTCAAGTTTGGGTCAATTGTTTTGCGAGCCCTGACAACGATCTTGTGAGGTACAGTGAGATCTCATTGCCAAAATTTGAACTGTTTATCAAATCTGGTTATCCGAATATGAAGTGCTCTGGCCTGTAAATCGGAGGGATCACGAGGAATCTGTAACCGGTACCCAAGCGCTATAAGACAGATTTTTGTGGCTGCAGGACCGGAGATCGGAGTATCCAAATCCAAAAGGAACTGTAAATCCTGCTCCGCAACACGCCTAGAGTCGTGGGATGGGTCTTTCGTTATGCCGGAGGTTTTGATATGACGAGCTTGTGCCGGCAAATTTAGTATCGAAATGTCTGTGCCAGCCAAACTTGGATAGATAGGCCACGCACGATGTAGCCGCAGTCTGATGTGGTCACTGCTTTAGGGGAAGAGCGTGAGTAGTCTTGCACGTGTCGTTTGTTGTGTAATTCCATGATGAGTGTGATGATGTCTCCTCTCTTTCTGACGCTTTCTGATGCTTTTATGCTCTATTATTCTCTGAGAATGTGCTTGCCAGTTGCTTCGAGAGTAGGAAGTCCCTGTATAAGCTTCGGAAGTGTTGAGATCGATTTTTCTTTCTTCCTGAGCGTACCATTTCAGCTCTGTCGCGTCTCTTCAGCATGAGGATCCGGCAACAATGACGACACAAGTAGAGATAGCATAGCCAACAGCAGTTGATATGAGTCGTCACGAAGAGCCTTGTACCTTGTCCAGGAAGGTTTGTTGGTTTCTATGAAAGTCAGCAGGGCAAGCAGTAACTTGGATTGTCAAATAGTGAAGCAAGAGCGTCTGACAACGTCATCGCTGATGGGAGAGCAGTGACAAAACAGTAATAGCATGATATGCGGCTGCTTCTCTACCATGGAATCACTTCATCACGATTTCTCAACAGCAACGTTGGATCGCAACATCTCCGTTAGATTGGCTGGTACTGTAGGGTGAAGGGATGAGAGTATTTTGAGCTCACCACCATCTTTGAGAACGTCCAGTTTGTCGTAAAGACGAACTCATGCATGACAGCTGCTCAAGTGAGCATCATATTAGGTCCATGTCAAACGTTGGGAGATGCATCACGGCAGTATGAACGCATGCCTTTCGCAACATGGTGGCTGTGGTATTCAAACGCGGAGGAATACTACGGAAAAGCATTGAATGCCAACAACGCATACATTACGGCAAGCCATAAGGAAGCTAAGGATTTGCTGGTTCCCCTTTGGTTATCATCATATTCTTCTCTATCGACTTGCAGACGGCACCATCTTCAACGTCGGACAGGGCGACCCAGGCTCAAGAATGCAGACCCTAATCCTGTAAGCCCAAGTTGCAGCAACTGAAGGATGCCTTAAGCCGGACCAAGCTAGCCTTCTGCTTTGGAGTCCTCTATGGTTACTACCAACTCGACGAACAAGGGCTATCGTTTGACGAGCAACATGGGATTCAATATCCAGATCTACAAAGCGTCAAAGAGTCTTACGATTCAGCACAATATTGAAGCCTCTGTCTGCAAAGAAATGCTCTGATTCATGCTTATGCCGCTTTCAGAAGGATGATAAATCAAACCTTGGTCTTTGAACGACTTGTACGATATCACAAGAACTGCTTCAGTCAGCAGGTTGTTCAACAGCGGCCCTCCCTGGCAGTGAGCTAATCCTTCCATGCAGGAGGAATAAAATTCAATGCATGGCATAACTCTTGAGCAGTGGAGACTAGTACACAATAGGCATAGTCTCCTCCCTATGATACTGGTGCTGCTTCGTTTCGGCCGTGAGGCTTGAGTACCACAAGACATTGAATTTGTGAAGAATACCAAGGTGAGAGTTGATTCCCGACCGTGTTAAGGTATAAGTACCTAGAATTGCCCATGTCTTCAAAAATGTCTTCATTACAAGCACAATCACTATCTAAATCTGTACTCTCTTGACTGAAGCGCCGGCTCATCTGATTTAACCTTAACGATCACAGCACCGACGGACTACGAGATGGCACAGCTTGTCAACAACAGCAATGCGACACCAGTCAAGAACATTGCCATCCTTGGGCCCACAGGCAACATCGGCATTCAGATCCTGAAGTCCTTTCTCGAGCACAATGCCTCCCACTCTTCGTCCCCCTTCAATATCATTGCTTTGACCCGAGACTCCTCTCTTGCCGGAACCAAGAAGCAGTTGGAGCCTTACCTCAATTTGCCACACCACAATATTCAAGTCAAAAGCATTGATAGCTACACCAACCAATCCGCACTATCAGCTCTCCTTCGAGAGACTTCCACCGAGGTCCTGATCTCAACAATCGCCACTCTCTCCACGAACGATCAAACCTCAATCATCGACGCCTGTGTTTCCTCAGGCACAGTTAAGCGCTTCTTTCCCTCGGAATTTGGAGTAGACACCTCTTCTCGTCCAATTGTGGAGAAAAATTTGCCTGTGGCACTTTTCAAGCTCGAAGTCATTGAATATCTGAAGAAGGTCGCTTCAGACACTCGTGGTGGCTTTACATGGTCTGCCATTATCTGCGGAGCCTTCTTCGACTGGGGCTTGAAGCTCCCGGGCCTCCTGACTTTCAACCTCGCAAGTAACGAAGTCGCTGTCATTGACGGCGGTGATGTCAAATACGAAGCCACGAACATCGCGACTATTGGCCGTGCCGTCGTTGCTTGTCTCGCCAACCCAAAGACATATGAGGAGAGCGCCGGTCAATATGTGTACATCAACAGCTTCACCGTGACGCAGAACCAAGTCATCAGCTTGATCGAAAGTTATACCAATCGCACCATCAAGCGGCATGATGTGAGCTCCGTTGCGCGTGCGGAAGAAGCAAGGAAGATCATGGAGGAGAATGGTGGTCTGGAATTCTTCAGGAATTATGTGCCGACTGCAGAGGTACCGTATGCTCCAGGCAGTGCAGAGTCGATCTTGCCGTGTATTTATGGCGGTGAGAAATCTGGCGGCATGAATCAATATTCGATGCGGGAGCCGGGACTATGGAACGAGAGGTTAGGTTTGCCGAAGGAGGATGTGGAAGAGACGGTAAGAGGTGTTCTGAAGGAGTTGGGACTGACGAAGGCATAGATGTCACTGGCAGGCCTGATTAGAGTAAAACACGTTGTTTGGATACTAAGTCAAGCAGCGTTGTGGGTAGATGTTAGTGGAACCCCATAATCTTGAGACATGAGGTCAGTCGAGTATTAGCCAACCTTCGCGGTGCTTGAATATACTCAACTTGACTCGATCTTAGGACACCCTGACACCCTCTGCCGCATCATTGAGGGTATCAACCTCACAACCACTCTTCGAGTAGGCCCGTCACTGTATGCCACAACAGATTAAATATACGTTTTCACTGTGTAGTGCTTGTCTAATACTGGTACGTTGCTGGAACGCTTTCTATGACATAGGGTACATCGGAACATCGCACGAATCTGCTCAGGTAAGGTCATGTAGAAGTGCTTGTAACCCAGATCACTCAGGAACACGAACCCAGGTACATATGACATTCAATCTCAAAAGTTCAGACGAGGCGCATGGAAGTCGAAATTTTGCATTGCTATCACAGTCGACCAGAAGGGCCCTTACTTTGAGCTGGTGTACTCCCGGTTTTGGTTGAGTGAATGATTGATTGATTGATTTGACTAATATCATTAGGTGTTAGCGGACTCCTAGTTTTGACTGAATGATTGATATCATTGAGTACTGGCGTACTCCTCAGAGACGACTTAATAACCCTACAACGAAAAGTCGAGCCGCTTTCCGGACATAGTAGCTCTTTTGGATTCCATAAGTTAATCCTGCGAGTTCGTAGCAAACCTAAACGTTAGTCTCGAGGAATGTGGCTCCCTTGTACGGGACAATCGATCTGTTCTTCGATGGCTGTCACTCCTGCCACCAAGAATGCGTGCTTGAGAACGTTTTGATGACTGGACTGTCACAGTACCAAGACATTGACCATTGGTTCTGGAGAGCAAGGGCACAGAACATATATAGGAGAATGCAGACCTGTAGTCTTCGACACGACTTTCAAAGGATTGCCATGAGGACTCTGAAAGGAAAGATGCCGTCATGGTCAACATTCCAAGCAGTGATAGCAAGTTGTCAATCACAGTCTCATCTCAACCATAATAGATTTTGTTATTACGAACGAGAGTTGCATCGTGAAGAAATCCATTCTTCCTCTGAGTCTGCATGTAGGAAAACACAGATTAAAAAGAACCAACACTGAAGGGCAAAGACATTACTGTAAATTACTGCACAATGGGCGTATGCTCAGAAGAAGCACAATAGAGAACTACTGCCATGTGGCGTACACGGTAAACACAACTGTAGTACATTGTCCTTCTTGATTAACCCAGTTCGGAAAGGAAGTGAAAGGTTTTCGAGCAGCAACAGAAGATAAGCGAGCTGTCTTGGTGATCGGTCGTTGCTGCTCGGACTCATCTGATGGTTGCTGTGACTGGTTCTCTTCTCCTTTTTCACCATCGTGGTAGAGGAGAGTGGGGATGTGATTTAACCTTAGCATTGCCGACCTACTGGGCAGATCATGATTTCGAAGTAGGCCAGAGATATCAATTGCGGAAGCCTTGGCATAAAGAACGTGGTCAAGGGCGAAACCTTACTTCAGTTTGTGACTTCGAAGGAGTCAGCCGAAAGGCTGGAAACCACAAGGAGATCTTTTGAAGAATGAGGAGAGCACATTATGCTCAAGAAATGAAGGTCAATGCCTTTGCTTGACAGCGTCGAAAGAAATATCAAGACCATCAAATTTCGACATTCGGCAACACCCAACAGCAATACAGTGTAGGTGAATGGTGAACATGGCGGGCGTCGCTCCCTGGCCAGAGTGTGCTAACGTCTTGAATAAGACTTCTTCAGACGACAGGTTCCGGTTCCGCTATCTTTTCACCGAGCAAGTCACAATCATAAACAGAAAGCACCTGAGAGCCTAAACGTTCAAGCCAGGAAGTGTTGTAAGTGCAGATTTGGATTAATTAAGTTGTGCCATGTTCCTGAGAAACTTCCGTCGTTCTTCTATGTACAGTGTCCTCATCGACAGACATTTTGTGCCTAATAAGAGGCAAAAGGTATCAACATCATAGTTGTCGTTTGTGTCATCGGTCTTTTAGCAGGATTAGATAAGCCCAATAGCTCCTTCGCAGCGCTGACAGCAATATCATGATTAAGGAATCTAATGTCTCCTGCTTTTAGTTCCTCAGTAGAAAGAAGCGATGATAGTAAGTACGTATTAGACAGCTGGTCCAAGTCTACCTACAAGAGATCGGAGATAGTTCTTCTCGGAACCACTGGTGCTGTTACACAATGGCACTGGTCCTTAGCGGACATGGACAAGCAAAGTTATTACCTTCAGCTTTAATAAAACTAGTATTTCATCACACCACTAAGAATGTCGTCATCTTTTATCCGGTCCTGGCGGCCTGCAAGGTCTCACAAAAACTTACTTGAGCCATTTTCAACGGAAGTGGACAGAAAACAAAAAGAATAATTCATGGTCAATACGGGGGTCGAACCCGCGACCTTGGCGTTAACCTCACAGGAAGTTATTAGCACCACGCTGCGAAGAGTGTTAGTGATGGCTCAGAATCATATGCTTAGAAATTTCGTACCTCTAACCAACTGTGTGATGTTAGTTGATTGATCTGGAAACTCAGTGTCAATTGACTTGCCTGAGCTAATCGACCGTCTTGGTTGAATTGTGACCAAGAAATGGGCTGTCGTCAATATAACATTCTATGTAGTGGGACACAAGTTTTTCGCTTAGGAGCGGTAAAATTCCATGAAGTCACCATTCAATCACACCTCGGAAGAGTCTGCACTTTGCGACTGAACAAGTCCCAGCAGAGCTCGAATATGGCTTGTGCTTTCGACAGGAGGTTGAAATCACTGTGGGTTTCAATCCTTGCTTAGAGACTGTGAATTGTACCCTTTTCTCACCACAGTCATGGTATTCCACACGACAAAGCAACAGACCACATAGAAAATTCAGTACAGCTTATGCACTAGGTAATAGGCTAGAAATTTCCATCTCCTCCTCAGCAGATACACATATACTTAAGTTGAAACACTAGATCATATTTTATCTTCCACTATGCAGCAACGGACATGACACATTGAGAATTCACATAGAGTATTATGTATTTGATTCTAGCTACTTGGCGCTAGCAGAACCCAGCACTTTGCAGTCATAATACTTCCGCAACTAGATCTTGCATTGTGCTTGTTGAAGTGCATAGTAACTTGATTCATCTCCCACACCTCTCCAATTTCGACCTTCATCATCTCTACCTTCGATTTTCGTCACCATCCCCGACTTTCCTTACCTTCATCTTAGATCCTCGGCCTCAACACTGTCACGCCTGCGTTTCTTGCTCTTGTTGTATTCCTTGTGCTTCATTCCATTATCGAGATGTGCGGCCTCCTTACGGATCATCAATGGCTCCAGGAGGGTATCAGCAGCCAGAAATTCCGGGATCACTTCACCAGTACTCGCTATATCGATCTTCCTTTGCTCGCAAATGGACTTGAAACTAGTGAGGTCAATATTGAAATGCTTCTTGACGTAGTGGACTAAGCCTTGGTAGAAGTCGTTGGCCCTTTGCCCCGATCTACGAACCTCGCGTAGAGTTGCTGGAGAGGGGAAGCCAGCATCCATAATAGCATGTGTCACGAACATCTTTGCTTTCTCCTTAGAGAGGAAGCGGGCCTCATCTCCCAGACAGCAGCTATAACAGTAATATTTGCCAATATGCCCACATTGTGCCGTGAACTGAAACCATCGGGAGGACGTCGTTTGACATTGATCGCATGCCCAGTGATGATCGTACGGAATGTGCAGATTGTGGATAGGAAGCATCAAGTGCTTCTGTTTCCAATAATGGTCGCACCAACGGCACACAGCCAGCTGTAGATCAGTGAGATAAAGGCGGATACCCTTGGTAGTGTTCACACTTGGAGTCGTAGTGAAAAGATCATTGCAAATGTCACAATTGAGCTTGTCATTGTTCTTCCATAACGGATATCGAGCCAAATACTCAGCCGGTCTGTCGCTGCCGTATTCGTCTTTGAAGTCCCAACACTTGCGGCAGAGGCGGTTACCAAGATCGAACAGTTGGCCAGATGTGGCTGAGTAGTGTGGGCCCTTGTCACTGTTGCAACAGACGCAGATGAGATTCTTGAAGCGTGCATCAATTCTCATCGGTTGCTTAGTAGGTAGAGCTCTGTTGACACGTACAAGTCTGTCGTGTACTGGTATGTCGTGGGCGAGCTGA
Source organism: Neophaeococcomyces mojaviensis (assembly GCA_030247915.1). Taxonomy (NCBI): domain Eukaryota; kingdom Fungi; phylum Ascomycota; class Eurotiomycetes; order Chaetothyriales; genus Neophaeococcomyces; species Neophaeococcomyces mojaviensis. The sequence goes on from JAPDRQ010000052.1 coordinate 121,087, forward strand.
AACTTACGCACAAATTCCCCGGTAAATTTTGCATTCCAATGGGAGGCTATTGTTGTGGTGTCGAAAGAATCTGTCAAAACCATGCCGAATGCTTCAGTGAAGATTGCGTAACATCGATGACGATTTGGAAGCTTCGACGAATCACTCAACTGGTGTAGTGATGACGCCCAACCTGGCGTCCACATCAACTCTTGGTGAAATATTGGAAGCTTTCCAGGTGGTGCATTGTATATAAGTAGCCTGCCACGGAATCCATTCACACCTGTGGCTGAACCGACGTAATGACCATAGCCGATCATCTCGTGAACCAGCACATTGACATAAGTGCCCCAGTTGGTCATATCAGCGGTCAAGCGAGGAATGGTCAACAAGTCCTCAGACTGCTAATCCTCGGAACCAAGGACCCATATAGCCTGTGGTAGGTAGGTCTGGGAGACAAAGTCGGTGATGTAGTCCTGATTGGTATGTGAGAGAAAGAAGCCGATGAATTGTGTAGTAGGCACGTCATCCCAGATTATCTCTGGAGCTTCAGTGCTATGCTTGAGCCATTCAAGAAGTGCTTGTAAAAATCTTTTGGCAAGGTTTTGAAATCTTGCTCGTCTTCGCTCCCATTCCTCTCCTTCTGCAACAAACTCATCAAAGACTCGATCTTCGTCAGCTCCATGCATTTGAAAAGTGTTTGTATGTCCTCTTGTGAGGAATGGTCTAAGGATCTTGCCATTTCGGGTGGGCCGGTACAAACGTTCGGTCACCGAACGCTTAGTCTCCTGCTCATCTCGTTCTTCCTTCGTTAGGAATGTGAGTCCATTTGCTTCGATAAGCAGCCTTTGAAGACCTGCGGTCCTATCAGGCTCAGAGGCAATGAGCTCAGTATCGTCAAAGTTGGAGTTGGTTTCGTTCCCCTCTTGCCAGTCATTGAAGTCTTCTAGTTGAGGTTCTGGTTTGTCGAGAGCAGGATTCAAATGTTCTAAGCCACGTGGCATGTCTGAAATCATCTCGTGCCTAACAAAGACAAGACAAGCCAGACAAGCAGAAGAGCGAAAACGGGTTGGATTTGACAGGTACCGAAAATAATGAAGTGAGAAGGCGGAGCAAGAAGCTGGCAGCCATTTTGGCAGATTGTACAGTTCAGATTTGCCATTGAGGAAAGAAGCGGTGCCTGGTGCGTGAGGAAGGAGCGTCTCAACAGTTGCGCGTAAGACTTTTAATCATGCCTGCCCTCAGAGAAAGGTCAGACTGATTCGCAAACTTGATGCGAAGTTGAAAACGCCTTAACATACCTTTCTGATTCAGATTATTGCAGTAAATGTGTTTTGATAAAGACACGCCTCCAAGGGCGGACCACAATGTACGACGACCCGAAGCCCCCCGTACACCCGAGGCAGTACGTTGCCAGCGGAACCTCATTGGCAACTGTGAAGTTGGGGTTGAAGAGGTTGAAGAATAACTGGCAGGACGATGGAAAAGTAATATAATACGGAATGTCACGTGTCAGCCTGAGGAAATAGTGACAACCTGGAGTGAAAGTGACAACTTGAGAAGACAGTGACAATTTCTCGATGCATCTCTCGAAATCTGAACCGAGGAATATGCCACAGATGCCGACTTACTGGTGTTCACGCATAAGAGTTTTGAGGCATTGCCTTCCAGATGAAACCAAAGCCTCACTGACAAGAACTTTTTTTAGGAGTTTACAGCAATGTCTGGAATAGTAGTAATTGATACACTCAAAGCAGTTTATCAGAATACATACCACATATCTCGTTCCTCATGAAATCATCCGCGTAAAACCCTGGCCAAGTATATACATATGCATCCCTATTCATATACATAGAATGTTCCAAGAAGCAACACATGCCATGTTCCTAGTAGGATCACTATTGAGCCACGTGCTACCTGGCAGGCGGTGTGGATGTTGAGCTCGGCCCAGCCGTGCTATCCATAGCACCTGTTGCAGCAACATCATCCTCGCCGAGCCGCCTCGTTCGGATCCTGAACCGTTCTCTGAGCCGACTCGAGAGACCTCTGCTCTCTTCCTCAGGCTGTTCCATCTCGTTCTCACCACGATTCCGCCTTTGCTGTCTGAATCGTCTCAGTGCAGCAATTCTGTCCTCTCTGCTCCCAGACGCCACGGAGCGCAGGTTCGCAAAAGCGACAGTGTCCCTACGACCTGCGTTGCTTGCCCTGCGGTCACTTCGTTCGCGGTCAGATCGCTCCCTATCAAGACGCAGCGGGAGGTGTGTAAGAGGCGGAGCAAACATGGCTTCGTACATGGTTTGTGTAGTTGTTGCGGCTGTTGTTGAGCCTTGGCGCGATGTGCTCGACTCGCCGGTGGTAGGTTGGGCTGTCTGCTCTTCCTTCGGACGTAGGTCAATACGGCAGAGCGGGCAAGTGCCGCTGACATTAAGTAGCCAGGGGTCAACGCATTCAGGGTGGAACTTGTGGTTGCAGGGAAGGAGGCGGACTTCGTCGCCTTTTGTGAAATCTTCTGTGCAGATTGAACAGCCAAGTTGACCAGCATCGTCGGTACCATCGGGGTTTGTTGTCGGTGCTGTGCTTATCGCTCCAGTCGATGTGGGCTTATTAGTTTCGTCTTCGGCTTCCGTGACTTCTGATGATGCAGTCTTGCCCTTGTCCTCGGCGGTCAGTGTGGTAGCCTGACCAGTCGCCATTTCAATGTCTCCAACACCCTTCTTGAGGGTTGCTGGCTCGTCCTTCTGTTCGCCAAACTTGACAATAGGTATTGTGTCCAGCATTGCCCTTGCAATTCCCTTTGCTCGACTCCGACGAGGTCGTCCTACGATATTGCTCGGACCATACCGCTCAGGGTGTCGATGTGCTCGGACCGCTCCTGTTACTATGATGACAACGAACAGTGCAGTTATGATGCCTGTGATTGTGTAGAGGATGATCATGGCGACAGCAGTGGTTGGTCCAGGTGTAGCGCTGCTTTGGCTCGCGCTGCTGCCGCCGCCAGCGTAGGGTTTGGTGTAGGATCCTGCATCCGGACTGATCACGCCCGGCATGCCGATCGAAGAACTATTTCGTAGCTGACTTACTACTGTGGCCGCAATAGCAGGATCCAGTGTTGTAAAAATACCATTCGCCACGGCTAACGATCGCAGCGAGCCTGCCTGACAATGGTTCGCCCTGGTGCTATACAGTACTATCGCATTTCCTTGATTCGCAGTAACCACCATTCGCAACACATCATTGGGGCTGAGTACACCAGGATAATCTTCTGGATCGCATGAGATGTAGTCAAAAGCATTAGTAATGAAGCTGTTCGCATTTGAGGTGTCAACGTAGACCAAGCGGCCGGTGATTTGTATACTCAGGAAGTTTTGCTGCGAGATCTGAGAGTACCACCCCAACGGAGCGACACGGAAGGGTGAGAAATTGTCGGAGGGCGGGTTGCCGGTGCCATTGATCCAAAAGCGAGGCGAAGAATCGTATGGTGGAATGTCACTCGTAGCGTTGGAGGGTGAGATTTGTTGTGCTGAGACTGTTGTCACAAACGATAAGAACGCCAACAATGCCGCGACGATGCGCGTAGTAGTACACGGCCGGCTTGCCGCCATTATCGACATGCGTGGTGCCGTGACAGGGCTCGTGCACAAGACCTTTGTACTTTTTGCCTGCTTGTGGTCTTATTTCTGCCGAACTACCATTCAAGGCGTCGGCTTTGGGAGGTGCAACGAAAGGTGAGATGAGGCGCGGGTGCTGACAGAAATCGGGATTCGAGGTAAGCGAATCGAAGCCTTGGTATGTTGTGTATCGTGTACCTTCCCCCCAGTGTTTCAATCGTTGTCGCAGGAAAGAGTGCACGACATCCAGTTATGTTTGATCTCCCTTGATCATTCGGCGATATGTCGAACGCTCATTGAAAGGATACAAACCACGGCTCAACAACAACTGAGTACAGCACTACTATATCCTGTGTCCAGACCTGGTGGCAAGACGCAGCTGCGGTGGACAAGCATTCTGGCATTCTTTGTCGAAGGTGATGACAACCACTGAGCGGCACGTTCGGCAAGCGTGGTGGGAATTATTGTGGCGGAGTTCCATCGATATCGCGCTCTATGATAGGCGCATATAGACGTCAAGCAGGGTTCTTCGCTTGTGAGACTTGGTTATCGCAGGCTTTTCCGGTTTGGGACCACTAACATCCTATCATATCTTGTCACGGAGAGATAATGTCATCAAAGGATCATTGTCCTACGCGGCCGTGGTCTTCACATTCACAAACCGCAAGAGCTTGTAAGATCCGCTAGTAGGAAGGTTTCATATTTGGAAAAAACCACAACGCCGTGGTTTGATACAGGTGTGGCAGCTCTCCTTCCCTGAGTAGAGATGCGACACCAGATCGAGACTAGACGCCGATCTCGGATGTTCTATTTTATACATATTGTAAATTATCGTTCCCTTGTCGTCACCACCGATATCCAGACGCTGACAATGCTAGATGACCGCAGAAATGCCTCCTTACCTTGCCGTCTACCCAGTGTCAAACCACGAATACGATCAAGTCCCTATGTTGTAAAATGAACGAAGGCTGAAATGGTGGCTCAATCATCATCGTCGTCATCTCGATCTTTCTTCTTTCGCTTGTCCGCGTCCTTCAGCTGCTGCTTCCAGATGTTGTTGATCTCCTTGCTGTTCAGACCTGGGAACACGCGCTCGAAGACGTCGCTATACCAGTCGACGGCGTGGCCTTCAATGCCTTCTTTGATGTTCTGTGACATGTTAGCAAAGCAGTTTGACATTCATGATGATATCAACTTACCTCTGGTAATTCTGCCCAATCACCAAAGTTGTCCTTGGGGAACAGAATTCGAGTACATCCGGCTCGCTTGGCGGCAACAGTCTTTTCTCGCAGACCACCTATCCGAAGTACTTTACCGGTCACGGTAAGCTCGCCGGTCATGGCAAGCTGTGGATCGACCTTCTGGTTCATGGCCAGACTGAGGAGACTGGTGGCCATGGTGATGCCTGCTGATGGGCCGTCTTTCTGGACAGCTCCCTCGGGACAATGCAAATGGATTCTAGCGTGCTCGAAAAATTTGTTGTCTGGGAACTTCTGAGCAATGACGGCTTTGGCGAATGAGTATGCAATTGTCGTTGATTCTTTCATCACAGCCTTAAGGTTGCCGGTTTGCTGTAGGCCTGCCCGCGACGAATGTGACAGAGCCGACTCAAGAATTGACTCGACATACAGGGCTGCACCCCCCATGCTTGTCCATGCAAGACCCATGGCAACACCGGGCGGCGTAGTCTCGTACAGTCGATCGGACGTGAAGACCGGCGGGCCGACATAGTCTTTAAGGTTCTCGCGACTGATGTTGACGTGAACCGACTCGGGCACTTTCAGAGCGACTCTTGGTTGTTCGGTAGTTTCTTTCTCGATGTTTTCTGGTGTGTCTTTGATGTCACTCTCGTCCTTCTTGGACTCCTCGAGGGCTGCTTTTCCCTCGTCGGTGAGAGCTTTCTCCTCTGGAAATGCCTCTTCGCCAAGATCTTGTATGATCTTCAATGCAGATTTTCGGTAAACCTTCTCAATCTGCTTCTTGAGATTACGCACGCCCGACTCTCTGCAGTACTTGTTGATCAACTCTTCAATGGCACTTTCATCGAGCATGACATCAACGTCTTTTAGACCTGCCAATTCTTTGGCTTGCGGTGACAGATATCGGTCTGCAATAGCTTTCTTCTCATCTGCGACATAGCCGCTCAGCTCAATCATCTCCATTCGATCTAGTAAGGGTCGGGGAATGGTGTCTGTCATGTTGGCTGTACAGACAAAAAGCACCTTGGACAAGTCGACTGGAACGTCCATGTAGTGGTCCAAGAAGCTCGAGTTCTGCTCAGGGTCTAGTAATTCGAGCAGAGCGGATGCAGGATCACCCTGGTGACCGCGGCCAATCTTGTCTACCTCATCAATCAAAATGAGTGGGTTCTCGGTCTGACACTTCTTCAACGCCTGAATGATGCGTCCGGGCAGTGCGCCAACATACGTTCTGCGATGGCCCTTGATTTCGGCGACATCTGTAAGACCACCAACACTAAAGCGATAGTATTGTCGGTTCAATGCACGTGCAATAGACTTTCCAATTGATGTTTTACCCACACCCGGCGGACCCACAAAGCACAAAATCTTGCCTTCAACCGTGCCTCTGAGCTTGCCGACTGCGATGAATTCCAGAATGCGATCTTTGACATCCTTCAAGCCGTAGTGGTCTTCGTCAAGCACCGTCATGGCATTCTTGATGCCAAAGTTTTCGGCACTTCTTTGACCCCACGGTATCTGCGTGATCCAGTCGAGATAGTTTCTGGTCACGTTGAACTCAGATGCGGCTGGCTCAAGGTGTGCAAGCTTGTTAAGCTCTTCATCGAAGACTTTCTTGACTGCTTCTGGCATGGCAAGTTTTTGCGCTTTCTCGCGGAACTTTTCGACAAGCTTGTCCTTGCCGTCCGACTCAATTCCAAGCTCGCGTCGGATGCCTTTCATCTGCTCCATGAGCCAATACTCTCGTTGCCGTTTCTGGATCTTGCTCTCGACATCTTTGGAAATCTTTGACTGCAACTTGGCATTCATAAGTTCCTTTTTCAGCACTTCGAGGGCTTTGTGGAGTCGCTTCTCTACATCCATGGTCTGGAGAACGTCTTGCAGCTCTTCAATTTCACCGGCTGAAACGGCAGCAGCGAAGTCGGCAAGCTTGGCGGGTTCCTCGATGACATTACCGGCGGACTGCGAAACGCTAAAATCGGAGATTTGGTCGCGGAAAAGTGGATTTAGTGATGCCACTTCCTTGAAGACATTAACTATTTCCGACGTCAGTGCCTTGATGGTCGGGCTCTTCTTGTCCTGGACGATCTCGGCTAGATTCTCGACATTGACTAACGACACAGGGAACTTGCGCAGGAAGCTTGTCGGCTCGTAGATAGTCATTTGTGTGGGCTGATCCTTGTTGGGTTCCTCGAAACTGGCTACCACGTCGCCTGGAGGAGCAGCGGCATCCGGCTTGGACTTTTCATCCTTCACAGGCTGCACCTCTACCACAGAAGGAGCACCCGCTTTCTGGTCTGTAGGTCGCGGAGGCATTAGAGCGGTCATCTTTATTCTTCGATGAGGATACAGAACGGCAGTCAGGCTGTGTTCGTCGCCATGTACCGGGAAGGCACTCGTAATCTGAGCAAAGACACCAACGTCATGGACATCGTCGAGCTTCTCGATGATGTCCTTGTCTGAGGCCTCGTCCTTGAACAAGAAAGCTCCGACGTATGGTTGTCCTCTTTTGATCATCTCTTGTATGGCCTCTATCACGTTTCGGTCTCTTATCGTAATAGCCTTGTAGAAGCCCGGGAATAGTGGGCGCTTTGCTATGGGGATGGCCATGACCTGAGGATAGTTTTCTGGCACGGTAGGCTTAGAGAGCTGCTTCTCTACCGACGGTTTTCTCCCTCTTCCTTTCGAGCCGTCACTGCCGGAGCCAGAGCCTTGACCGGAGTCGCCTGCGCCACTCCCTCCCGCGGCAGCTTTGCCATCAGGTTGTGGTATAGGATCTGGTACCGACGAGTTCTTCTGTGCTTCGGCGCCATCTTCTGTCCTCGGCGCTTGTTCGAGCTCACTTTCTACCTTCTCTGCCTTCGTTGAGCTTTCTTCTTCCTGTGGCGCTGGCTCATCGTCCTTCGGCTTCTCTTTTCGTCTAGACGGGTAGGACGAGAAGTCTCGGATTTGTAATCGGGAGGATGCAGGACTGGAGGCGAGGTAACGAGGAGAAAGTGAAGCAGCAGCAGCGACCGAGTGTGCTTGCCTTTGTAGCTGCCTCCGACAGTCTCTACATATCGACTGCTGAGCGTGTCTGGTGGCTAACCTCCATGCCGCAGTTTGGCCACGCAGCATGATTGAGTGGTGATGCCGGTGACGCGACTGTAAGCTTTGTCCGAGGTAGGCGATGGAATCTATCCAAAGGGGGTAGTCGCGCAGGCCAGGACAAAAAGATGAAGATGAAGGCAAGATGTCTGACCCGGCAGAACTTAATCCTCTACACTCCGACCAGACTACTCGAAGACTTCATTATCGACTGCTCACACGAGACGGAATGAGGCAAACGTCCAATGACGACGGAGTGGAGCCAAATTTTTCGGATGGAAGGTGCAGGATGCTCGCCGATCCACGATTTTCTGCAGTTGCAGACGAACCTGCCGCAACAAGCAGCAGCAACTTCGATCAATGCATCATTTCCTATCTATGTAGACTCATACCATCAACATGAGTGCAGTGTGTCCAAGCTGGTCGGCCAGCGCCCTCTCCGTACCCACAAAACTACTGCGACCATCAATACAAGCATCTCGACAATGCGATCACTTTCGACGGAAAGCTCAGACGAGATATTTCTATGACTCGAGTCATCGCCAGTCCCGATCGCGTTCCAAGGCCTCATCATGGCCCCTGCAGAGGCAGTCGACTCGCCCCTTCTCCGCGACGTCGTCAGCGCAAGCAACCAAAGATCCCTATGCAACCCTCGGCGTTGGCTCAACGGCGAGCCCATCAGAAATCAAAAAAGCCTACTATGCCCTGGCGAAGAAATACCACCCTGATACGAACAAGGATGCATCAGCGAAAGAGAAATTCACTGATGCTCAGTCGGCATACGAACTACTGAACGACCCTCAGAAAAAGGCGGCATGGGACCAGTTCGGTGCGGCTGCATTCGATCAGGGTGCTGGTTTCAACCCCGGAGCAGCAGGTGGAAATCCATTCGCCGGTGCAGGCGCTGGGGGAAACCCCTTCTCTGGCTTCGGTGGTGGCTTTGGTGCTGAAATCAATTTTGAAGACCTGTTTGGTGCTTTCACTGGCGGTGCTCGGAGAGGTCGTGGAAGACAGTCACCATTTCAAGAGGAGGTTCTCGTTGGAGAAAACATCGAGGTACAAACCAACATATCATTTATGGATGCCGCCAAAGGCGTTACAAAGAACATCAACATCACCCCGCTGGTACAGTGCGGCACGTGCAATGGTGATGGGTTGAAGTCCGGCACATCAAGACAAACGTGCAAGAGGTGTAATGGTACAGGGACAAGGGTGCATGTCATGCAACAAGGCTTTCAGATGGCCAGTACATGCGAGGCGTGTGGAGGGCAAGGGGTTACAATACCACGCGGTTCCGAGTGCGGCACGTGTCACGGCAACGGCGTCGTGAGGCAGCGGAAAACAGTTCAAGTGGATATACCCGGCGGTGTTGAAGACGGCATGCGTTTGAGAGTTTCCGGTGAGGGTGATGCCCCTCCAACTGGTATGGCTGCGAACCCGAAGGCACGGTCTACGCGAGGAGACCTCTACGTCTTCATTAGAGTCGCTCCTGATGCTCGATTCAGCCGAAGTGGAGCCGACGTTCTCTACACCGCATCCATTCCGTTGACCACCGCTCTGCTGGGAGGCGAGGTGCAAGTACCAACGCTTGACGGTGAGGTCAAGGTGAAGGTCGGTACAGGCACCGGCACGGGAGACAAGATCACTTTGCCAGGCATGGGTATGAAGCGGTTGGGTGGCCGCGGTCCTGCTTCTGGCGACCTCAAGGTCGAGTTCAAGGTGAACATGCCCCGATATTTGAGCGCCAACCAGAGAACAATCCTCGAAATGCTAGCTGATGAGATGGGCGATAAGACTGCCAAGCGAATAATGGGGCTTGATAAGATGAGACAGTGAGCACAGTCCCCCGTGATTGAGCTTACCGTGCTAACCATTGCCAGGGAATCCAACAACGCCTCATCCGCTGGCAAGCCCTCGAACAAAGCCTCGGACCATAAAAATGAAAGCTTCCTCAAATCAGCGTGGCATCGGCTGACTCATCAGCATGATAACCTGGAGCCCGACAAGCCTGAGGAGAAGCCTGAAGAGAAGCCCAAGAAGGAGGATGAGGCGGCCAAGAAAGCATCCGGGTCAGGCTCGTAGTTGCTGGCATCGTCCGTGTGATTTTTATCTTCTCCACTTCTGCAATTTCTAGTTCATAGCGACGGCGAAGGAGCAAAGAGCGGTGTATAGCTGTTTGGAGAGTTCTCTCAGATGGTCTGCTGAGGAGCATGTTTGAATAGTTCGATAGATTAGTCCATGTAGTACTACTAACAACCAGCTACTCCTTTTCTCATGGATTGGGCACTGGGACCTGCAAAATGATGGCAACCTGCTGCTGCGGTCCAGCTGGGCCCAATGAATACTTCTTCACGAACAATAGAGGATGCAGTTGTCCCAATACTGCTAAGCTTCCGGGTGTTTGGGGGTGCCACAGGAAGCTGGCATGAGGGTGGGCCCCACACTTGGACGACCCAAGTTCGTCATACAACGGCCGCCATCACATGTAGATCACATATTTGTGCGCGGCTATCGCCAGGCATTACTCCGTAACACTCTGAAACACTTTCCGATGCACTGTCTCGAGCGCATTGTCGCTCGGGTCTTGCATTAGCATCGTCCCCTGCCTGCTGCAGAGCCTCGTCCCACTACACCCGCCCGGCCGTGCCATACACGAACGGACCCCTCCCTCACCATGGTGCAAGCACCAATGCTGAGCTGTCCGCTCAAGCAGACGAGTGAGATTGACTGGGTTGAACCGCTGAAGAATTACATCCGAAACCATTATGGCGACGATCCCGACAAGTATTCGGAAGAATGCAACACCCTCAACCGGCTGCGACAGGACATGCGCGGTGCTGGTGCCGACAGCGCCTCCGGCCGGGATCTCTTGTACAGATATTATGGTCAGCTGGAACTGCTAGACCTGCGCTTTCCCGTCGACGAGAACCACATTAAGATATCGTTTACATGGTGAGCTGGTGCAGCGGTCCAGTGGAGACCCCCAGACTGACGGACATCAGGTTCGATGCCTTTACGCATAAGCCGACCTCACAATACTCTCTAGCCTATGAAAAAGCCTCGGTCATCTTCAACATATCCGCCGTCTTGTCGTGCCATGCCGCCGTGCAGAATCGAGCCGAGGACAATGGCCTCAAGACTGCGTACCACTCCTTCCAAGCCTCAGCCGGCATGTTCACATACATCAACGAGAACTTCCTCCACGCTCCGTCCACCGACTTGAACCGCGATACTGTGAAAACACTGATCAGTGTGACCTTGGCACAAGCGCAGGAGATCTTTCTGGAAAAGCAAACAAGAGATGGAAAGAAGCCGGGACTGTTGGCAAAGCTGGCGGCGCAGTCAAACTTCCTCTACACGCAGGCCAAGGAAGGTCTAGAAACCGAGAGTTTGAAGGGGGTCTTCGATGCAAGTTGGCTCAAGTTCGTCCAGCTCAAAATCTCCTACACTTCAGCCGTGGCGGAGTACAACCAGGCGTTGGCAGACGACGAGAGTGCCGCGTACGGAAATGCCATAGCACGCCTCCAAGTTGCCGACAAGGCTGCAAAGGCTGCTCATACTGCCGCCAAATCCTTTCCCTCCAAACCGAACCCCTCGGCGAATCTTGGTTCCGATACTGCTGCATCTTTGCAAGCCATCACAAAGAGACAGACGGAGATGGTCCAGGAAAAGCTCAATATTTTGACTAAAGACAACGATCTGATTTACCACCAAACCGTGCCTGCCGAAGCATCCGTACAACCTGTTGCCAAGCTGCCGGCCGCAAAGGCCATTCCAGTTTCAGAACTCTACCAAGGCCAAGACATCCAACGCATTATTGGTCCTGATATTTTCCAGAAGATTGTGCCCATGTCAGTGACGGAGCAGGCGAGTATGTACGACGAAGAAAAGGCCAAACTGATTAGATCGGAGGCGGAAAAGGTCGAGCAAGCGAACGGGGAGATGGCCGCAAGCCTGGATTACCTGAAGCTTCCACAGAGTTTAAATGTGTTGAAGGGCGGCGTCGAGCAAGAGCTAGGCTCTGATCCTGACTTCGACCGATGGTGTGCTGAGATGACACACCACGAGCCATTCCACAAGGCCTTTGATTTCTTACAGAAGGACAAAATGGCCGTTCTTGAAAGCCTATCGAAAAGCACGAAGAATCTTGACATGGAGGAAAGTGTGTGCGAGAAGATGCGATCGAAGTATGGCAGTGACTGGACGCAACAGCCAAGCTCCCGCTTGACATCAACCCTGCGCACCGATATCAAAAGCTACCAAGATACAGTGGACGAGGCGTCCAACAGCGATAAGCAACTCATGGCAACTGCAAGGCAGTACGAAGCAGACTTTGAGGAGATGCGTAAGGCGGGCGAACGAGACGAGGCGGATGTTCTCTATCAGCAAGCACTGATCAAAGCAGGTGCCCAGGGCTCCAAGAAGACAAATCAAAGTAACTTGCTTGAAGAAGATTATGGCGAGGGCGGTACATCTGTGGCAGATCAAATTGCCGCAGTCGATGAGATACTTCGAAAACTCAACCTGGTCAAGCGAGAGAGACTGCAGGTTCTGAAGGATCTGAAGGACAAAGTACATAACGACGATATCTCGAACGTGTTAATACTGAACAAGAAGGCAATTGCCAACCAGGAGAGTCAATTATTCCAAGCCGAACTGGAAAAGTTTCGACAGCACCAGAACAGGTTGGTATCAACCGTGCACAAGCAGTCTTCCCTGCTGAAGGAGCTGACGAAAACCTATGGTGATTTGCTGCAGGACAAGCGAGTGCGGTCAGATCAGCAGAAATATGAAGTCCTGCAGAAGAGCCGAAGCACGGTGAAGAACAAGTACAAGAAGATCTTTACTGCTCATGAGGATATGATTCAAGGTCTAATGCGCGCCCAGGGCTTCTACAGCGAGATGAAGGACAGTGTTGATAGCCTCGAGAAGAATGTTGAAGCTTTTGTCAACAACAGACGAGCCGAGGGCGCCCAATTATTGGCTCAAATAGAGCAGAACAAGTCAAATGCTGCAAGTGGACAGGCGTCGGCAGAACATGAAAGGTTGCAGAAGTTAATGGAGAGGATGTCCATGGAACCACAAAAGTCGCCAGTAATTGGTGATCATCGACCACCACCACTGGCGCCACAAATGAGCTATGATGCAGTGAGATCCCCTCCTCTACCATCGCCAGGACGACCGCCTGTGAATGCTGATCCGCGATTTACCATTCCTCCTCGAGAGGCACCTGCTCCCGTGGTACCAAACGGTTATCAAAGCCATCCGTCATCAGCACAATCACATGCCGCCATTTCACCGGCAAGTCCGCAACCGGCTCCGCTCCCTTTCGCACTGAATGCGGTAACGCCCGTTGTGCAAGGATATAATCCTATGGCATATCCTGAACGAAATATGTCTGTGCAATCACAGCCAGGCCAGATGCAACCATACCAGTCTCATCCTTCGCAACCACATCTTCAGCAACCCTGGGGTGGGCAGCAACCTCCCCCAATCCAACAACATCCATCCTACCAACAACAGCCTCTGCAACCAGGCCAGCAGCGACCACCAGGAGCATTGTCCCCTCCAGTACAGCCAAATCCTTACCAACAGAGTCACTCTCCTCATCCGCCGCAAATGCAGTCTCCGCCTCTCAATTTCACCTCACCTGCTCAGCAATACTCCAGCTTCAACTTTACTCAGCCAATACCGAACCATCCATACCAACAACCACAACAGCAATCACAGCCTCTGCTACCGCAGCAACAGGGCTACCCACCGTCCCAGCACCAACAAACCTATAATCAGCAGCAACCAAACCAGCAATGGTCGTCTTATGGTGTGCCTCAAAATTATGTACCGCCTCCGCCGCCTCCTGGGCCACCTGGTGGCGGTTCAACAACTCAGTATCCGGCAAATGCGAGTGGAGTGTGGGCAAGCGGCCCAGGAGGGTATGCCAATTATCAGCACCCGAGACCGCCGACGAACCAACAGCAGCAGGGTTCGACTGGCGGCGCTGCAGGCGGACAGAACGATCCGTGGGTGGGGCTGAGCCAGTGGAAGTGAGGAATTTGAATGTGTTTGATACTTCTGAGCGAGTGTATAGTACTGACCACTTGTCTTGGTCTTCGTGAGATATTGGAATTTCAGAAAGAATCTGCAGCCTCGATCACACAGGCCTTCACTTCAGCTTCACTACCTCTAGCAATGCGGGTAAGCAAACACCATATCTCACATGCACCATCACCTACAACTCAGTTTTCGGTTCGAGGCCAGCTCATTTTGAGCTTCATTTGACATATGATCAGTTGGTGAGGCTTGGCACAAGCAGACCACCCCTATAGAAATACCCGTCTTCCTCCTCTTCTCCCTCCCTTTCTACCTCTTACTATGTGCTTTACTACCTTGCCCCTTCTACCCGTCTTCATACTCCTCGTTCATCGGACTACTTCAACCGATCAACAACGTACACACTAGCCTTGCTATAGTTATGGCATCCTCAAGAGATAGCTTGGCTATTGCGCCGCCTGCAAAGCGCAGAAAGCTCAAAAGGGGATGCGAGAAGGATCTCCTACCTGATGCAAGCGAGAGAACCGAGATCAAACTTGAGTCCTCAGATGACCGAGAGGTCACTATGGACACTATTCAAGATTACGAAAAGAAGATTGAACGACACAAAAACCTCTTCATGCAAGTGCTTAACAACTCTGATGCTAAAGCAATCCCGGAAGTGCTACTGCGCGAAATACAAACTTCAGTCTCTTTCGCAATCCGAGTTTTCAGCTATGTGGTGTTCCTGGGTGAGCAAGGCTCGGGGAAGTCGACTATAATCAACTCTCTTTTGGGATTCCCACTTCTACCAACAGACAGCAGTGGTGAAGCGTGTACCGCAATCCCTATCGAAGTTCACGCTGCGAAAGAACCTGGCACCTTCACTGGTGAGGCCAACTATATCTCAAGCGAGCAATGGATTTCGGAAATCGTCAAGGCCAAGAATGCGCTGTGCCAGGGCACTGATTTCGACGAGGATATAGTAGAGAAGTTGATGACGAAGATCCAAATTGTGTATCCACAACTCGAAGTCTCTGGAATCGAAGATAAGTCAGTCGATGAAATCTTGGCAATGAATAACACGAACACGAAGCTTGGGACAGTTCAAAGCATCGCCCACGATGACTGGGATAAGTTCCGTGATACTCTCTACGAACTCACGGTCGCCAATTCTAAGCCTGTGAAAAGGGGCCAAACTCCTCCTGCTCAGGTCTGGCCATTAATCGAAGTAGTGAAAGTCTACGTCGACAGCTCCGCCCTCAAGAGTGGTCTCGTGCTTGTCGATGTTCCAGGTATCCTTGACAGCAACCGTGTTCGAGCGGACCGAGCAACGGACTACCTCCGTAACGCGTCCGCAGTTTGCATTGTGGCCCCAGCACAACGTGCCAGTTCGAGCTCGACTGCCTACGGACTGCTTCGGAACACATTGGAGCAGATCCAATATGGCGGCCGTCTGGACCGTGTGATCCTGTTGAGTTCAAAGTCAGATGATATCCAGCCACGGGAGATCCGCAAGCGATTCGATGATCCCAATATCCATGATGTCTTCAACAAGAAATGTGAGGTTGAAAATGATCTGAAAGTGATGTCTGAAGAGCTCAAGGATAAAGAGGCAAAACTGCAACTATCTCAGTCGGTGCTCAAGGATAGAGACTTGGATGTCAAGCTGTACAACCGGAAACTCAAGGATGTAATAGCCGGCAAACCACAGTATTGTTCCGGTATCCGTGTCAACGGCACACTGAGGCCACCGAAACCGAAGGGCAAGCCACTGACGAAGACCGCGATCAAAGCACGTCTGCGGGAGTACAGCGAGCAATACGAGAAAGCAAAGTTGGGCTCTGAAGCTCTGAAACCAGAGGTGGAAACTATGAGGCAAGCCGTTGCCCAAGCTGAGAATGACATGGCAGAGTATCAAAAGGCATATTTCGACATTTGTCTAGCGGTCCGCAATGACAACATAATAACGAAGCAAAAAGACATCTACGCGAAGCTTATCCGGAATAACCATGACATGGCGGCAGCAGCAGCAGGACGTGCCGGCGCTGAACAAGAAGTGAGCGAAGAGTCAATGGACCAATACTGCCAGGACCTCAAGGCAAAATTGCCTGTCTTCTGTGTCTCTGCCAAGGCCTACCTCCAGCTCGAGAATATTCAACAGTTTGAAGACGCGTGCATGATCCATAGTGTAGAACAAACCCAGATTCCCGCTCTTTGCAATCACCTTACCACTCTTGCAGAACATGCTAGGGACGAATCGCTCCAGAATGCGTTCAAGAGGCTTGAGACAACCCTTCACTCACTCTACCTCCACGTCATGGAATCTGTTGAGCCGAGAGTTGTGGACCAGAACCAGGTCGATTGCGCTCTTGTGGAGGCCCGGCGACACCTTGAGTCGCTCTCTCTTGGACTCAATGACCTGGCCTTGACAGCTAGCACCACTGTGCAGCAGAAACTTGTCGACACCCTCATAGCCAAGCACGACGCTATCGTCCAGGACGCCTCAATCGCTGCTATGGAGCGAATGAAACCATACGGCGAACATCCCTCAGACGACAACCCATCCGGTCTCTTCGCCGCGGAGTACAAAGCCGCAGTATTCAACGAGGGTGTCTGGACAGGTAGCCGTATGAGATTTGATTGGAACCGAAGGATTGCTCGCAGTCTCATGACCAGCACAGGAGACTTCATGGCCCGTCTCTACACCGGTAGCAACAACTACACGAACCAGGTTTTCAGTGCGGCAAGAACAGCATGTATGGAAATATTTGCGGAATTTTATAGGGTGATGGAAATATGTGCTGGAAATGCAGGTGTCAACGCATACGCTTGGACTGTTGTCAAAGACCAGCATGCACGCCGAGAGGCACTGCTCGCTGACTTATTCATGCACGCGCGACAGACGGTTCGTGACGCACCTGCTGAGGCCATTCGAGACCTGGTCGCAGACGTGCAGAAGGGCATGTCATTGGGGTACACGAAGGCCCAGTGTGTCTCTCAGGGCTTGGGTGCAAGAGCAGCCATGTCGGTGGAGGTCCTGGAGCAAATCAGACGGGGCAATAATAGGTTGTTCAGTAAAGTTCTGCAGAAGATCGAGAAGAAATTGAAAGAGCATGTGGAGAAGGTGGTACAGCAGTTGAAAGTCGAGTGGGAGGGGTTTGCAGACGAGATGAGAGGTGACTATGAGAGTGCTTTCACGCAGCTGGATGGTGTCGTGTTGATGAGTGATGATCCAGTGAGGAATAAGTTGAGGGCGCAGTTGTTGGCAAGTGGGCTTGTGAGTCACGGCGCTGCTGCTGCAATAGGAAAACCGAAGAAGATCAAGGCCGATGCCGGTGATGAGGTTGTTGCGATGGACTTTATTGAGCAGCTCGATGCTGGTGTTGGTATGGCCTGAGTAGTGCCAACGCACTTCAGAAGTAGTAACCCAAGGCCAAGCATGGCATAAGTCGAAAGTACAAAAACGCTCAGCAAGAGACTGATGGCATTTAGTGCGGACGAATCAACTAGCATGACTTATGGTTACCGGTCTTCCAAACCTCGTACAGGACTGCCAATCCAGAATCCATCAACCAACCCAAACCACTTTCCTCGCTCTTCCCGCTGTCTAACGCTAGTGAGTTCTCACATTCGTAACTCCCAGCGTGTCCGAATTTATATACAGTGTGTGTATCAACCAGAAGCCAGCCACTGACGACGCATAAGCTACACTGTTACATCTCCGTAACAAACACCCTTCCCTCACTGGGCAAAGATAAAGGGCCGAAGGACCCGGATAACTCAGCTGCTTACTTAACCCCGTTATAGGATTCCAAGGCTTGGATATGAGCTTCTGGTATGGTTTAAAAGTCCGATACTGGTACTGGAGTGAAGATATCCTTGTATACTACGATAGTAGACTCCCCGGAAGCCAGGCTCGAATACGGCCACGCTAATTATTTTTCGCGGTAGGAGGGCCTCGAGTATTAAGGAACAGCTACAGCGCAAAATTTAGAGCGAATTGCAGAAACAGCAATACGTGTGTAGTGTCTGGCTTTCTCTGAATCGAAGGACCGATGGTTTAGCTCGGTGCGCAGGGGTGCACCGGGAAGGAGGTTGGATACATGCTTTAGGATTCTGGAAAATGCTGTTTGTGACACGCTCAATACTGACGGAGCAGCATTATTTTCTACGTACTCAGCGAAGATATATCCTTCTCGAAGAAAACCCATCTTCCTTCGCTGCCTCCCCATCCATAATTCCATTGACATAACAAGGTCCAACAAGCTGATACACCAACGCCTCATCATGCGCACAAGTCTTCAAATCCGCGGAAAACCCGGCAGGGTCATTCCCGTACTTCGCCCCTCCGCTCTTAATCCTCCCAACCGGCCTCAAAACCACAGGCACATGACACCCCGCCACCAAATGCACCTCATCCCCCTCCTCCACCCTCGTAAAATGCTCTAGATCTTCGCTCCCCGCCCCAGCCCCATAAATTCCTTTCTCAGTGACAAAGAACCGCTTGTTCATCATCGCATAATGTAACCTCCGATTAAACCGCGAAAATTCCTCTACTTTCGAAAGCCAACCTACGTCGACAGCGTTGGTGTACTCTGTTTCAAACATTGAGAGGTCCGGGTTGCGGCTCGGGTCGTGGAGCCAGGCTTGCCAGTGGGGGATGAGGTCGAGATCCGAGTTAGTGATGCGTTCGTACGAGGATGGGTCGGCGTGTAGGGCTGAGGTGGAGGGGGAAAGGCAGCCGCCGAGTATCGTGGTCCAGAAGTTTGCTTCGGTATCGGTGAGGGTGATGTTCCGGGTGTCTTTGGGGAGAGAGGCGCATTCTCGCCATTGGTGGATATTGTGAATTGTGTCGTCCCAGTCGCTGTGGGCGCAACATTGGCCGGCTGAAGATACTCGAGTGACGATGTCTACTTTTGCCGAGGTGATTGAGAGACAGAGATCCTTTTCCATTTGGGCGTCACCTGAAATATCAGGGAAGGCGTCGAATCTGGGAGATATCTCGGTGAATGGGCCGCTCCACTCCAGTGGTGCAGTCATGTCTATGCACCATGAGGGAAGTTTATACTTCAGCTCGTCAGAGCGGCCGTATCCCGCAAACGAGAAGAACGTGTGGTAATGCTTGCTCTCTCCCAGAGCTCTAGCCGTGACTCGCGCAAATGCCTGCTCAATCGACATTGAGTAGTCCACAGGTATTGCATCAGGTCCATTTTTCTTGATCAGGCCAAACATGCTGAACACGAGGTCTCGCGGCTCGGTAGCTTCCCTCTTCTTGAAGTTCGACATCATGACATCCGTGACCTGTAAGCTCGTATCCTCGCCTCGAGACTCCTTTACCTTTCTCTCGAACCACATTTCACTTGTACTTTGGATGCAGTTAGAAAAAGCATTGTGCAGCTTCATCCACCAGTTTTGAGTTTCACATGCCGAAGTCTGGCCCGCGGGAGTAACGTCCTTGCAGCAGGTCTTGTAGTGGCGGTCGAAGTTTATCAAGGCTCTGATGAGTCGGTGGTACGGGAGGATGTGCTTGCCGAAGTAGAGCCTCGGGGTCTGGGCCAGCACGATTTCTTGAAGAATCCATGCGCGACTCCAGTATTTCAAAGTTAAGATCTGGTAGAGCGCGTAGCAGGACTTGTTCCAAGCTTGAGCTGTTGCGCCGCTCATGCAAGAGAACCCCTTGGTTCCAAAGAAGGGCATGTCGTGGAAGTGGATATCCATTGCTAGCAAGTTGACGAGCAGGAATGCGCCACAGATCGGCCAGTCGACTCCCGACAGCTTGGACTCGAGGTACCACGGGAATCGTGACTCGTTGCCCCAGTTAAAGTATGCTGGTATCTCCTTTTTTGTGTCCCGGTGCCACGCATTCCTCTTGACAACCTCTTCAAAGTCCATACACAAGTTCATGTTCGCCGTGACCCGCAACAGAGCGGCAGTCTCATCAGAGAAATTTCTGTTGTCGCGCGCTGGTGCGGAGCCGCTCAACATAGAGTCATCAGGTGCGCTTGGGATGGGCCGCATCGAAAATGGCAGCCGGTACAGGATGGGCGTGAGCTCCAGAGGGTCGGCGCTGCTGATTAGCTCGAATTCGCCGTCTTTGAGAATGGACAGATGGGGCCTGATCTGGGGGTAGACACTCGGGAATGCCTTCTCCAGCATTTCTGCAGCTGCCACATGGCAAGGGATGTCTCTTGGGCCATCGGAGAATACCCTTGTCCTGGTGGGTTCCCCAAGCCACATGCAAACCTCCTTCGCTCTGGAATATATCTTATCCATCAGCCCTATCTGGCCTTCTTTCTCCTTCGTGTCTCCCTGATTGATGCACAGAGCATCAATCCACAAGCGTCGATGCTTGTCTGACTTCCTCAATCTCTTCAAAGCGTCGTAGAGGTTTATGGTAACGTCGTGTTGCTTGCCATGTAGTGTGATAGAGTCGGTCACCCCAGGGTCACCCCACACATATGAGAGTGCCTAAGAAGCATTGGATCAGTTGTTGGATAATCCAAGACAACGGCTGGTGTTTTGCGCAGACTACTCACATCGTATTCAGGACAATCTTCGAGATTGACAACTTCCAAAAAGCAGGTGACAGGATCGTCAACGACTCCAGCCTTGAGTTGCAAAAGCCGTATCTGACTATTGTCCGACGCGAGCGAAATTTCATCGTATAGCGCATTCGCCGGGTCAAGGTGAAGTGTAGGGGTGTCAGCAACAGTGGAGGGCTCTTCCTTCTCATCGAGAAAACTCCAGTCGAGTACCCGCTGCTTTGACCGGGGAATATCCCAAATCTTGTGATAGAATGAGTACGCGATGAAAGCCTGTGTAAGCGACATTGCTAGATCAGGTCGCTCAGCGTGAGGAACTTCGATGTAAGCGTCGTTACCCATTTTTATGCTAAGTTCCAGCAGACCGTACTTTCCCGAGGAGCGGAATTCGTGGTATAGTAGTTGAGAGAGACAGGACAACACTGATGCATACAACTCTCGTTCTTCAGCTAAGTCCTGTGGATCCGAGACAGGCTCCAAGACGTCTTGCAATGCACCGAGGAAGTCTTGACAGCTTTGGATTGCCCCTGCGAGGTCCTCGGCATTCTTGGTCTGTCGGTAGATCACAGCCTTGCTCAGTCCCAACAGCCCAATGTCTTGGAGGGTTCGAGATCCTGGGGCTATTTCGAACTTCCACTCGATCGCATCCACAAGCCGTCGGGCATTTTGAGGGTTCTTGTCTTTGTGCCAGGCATACACCCGCAGAAACACGTACCTATCCCCGAAACCTTCATCATCCGGCTCGCGAAACAGCGAGTCCTCGATTTGTGAAGGGATTTGCGCCTTTGCTTGATTCGAATAAGACAAGGCTTCATCCAGGCAGGATCCATCGCCTAGAAAGCGAGCAGTGTACAATCTGGCATGAAGGTCGAGATAGTTGAACCGAGCGACGGGCTCTTCTGGAATATCACCCCCGATGAGCCCCCTCATCGCTAATCGCTGCTGCATGCTCGCAATCCTGTGACCGAGTTGCTCCTCATTGTGATAATCTACCTGCGAGCTGTCATCATCGCTGTCGTTATAGTTCTGACAAGGAGAGCCGCCGTCTGCCATCGTCAATGTAATATTCAAGTATGAGCCCGATGAGGGGCGCGTGACACCATAGGGGATATCAGCAGAAGTTATGATTGACTGCAGGCAGTTGTAGGCAGGAGAATAAGGACAGATAGAATGGCAGAGACCGTTGCCCAGCTTTCAACCTCCTCGACCTTTGAAGCCTGGCCGAATTGAACCCTGTTAGGAATAGCAAGCCCAAAAGGGGCAGGTCCAACCCAGGGCGGACTAGTTGGCCCAATAGGTAGAACCAGTCAGCCTCATGCCTTTCCTAGCCACCTAACTCACCTCTCTAATTAACACCTCTATTGTTGCTAGCCGTTTTTCTATCCCTGTTATAGGCGCATATAGAATAATGCTAAGTCATTCAGTCACTATTTGCCTACCACGCTACCTACCAATTTTAACAAAATCAATAAAATCGATCGCAACTACGGCTGCGTAATTACGAATATTCGAAGCTTAAATATCGTAAAATGTATCGACAGTTTAGAATATTTTAACATCGTAATTCGAAGGCATTACAATGAGTTCTAATGGAACAATAGCACCAGAAAGGTTGGTCAAATGCCGTAGTTGCGGGACAAAAAAGCAATGCATTAGATCGGACGTCTGCTTAGTTACATTTGATTTCTGGTATGAAAATTGCCCCTGTTTACCTAAGGGCTTTGTGCCGTAAAACCTCTTCTCATTTCACCTTGGACAGTCGGCCGAGGCTTTAGAGGCACACTCTCATCTGCACCAAGATATGCCTCTCTGTACTCTGTAATATCAGCATCAGTGACACTCGCATCTCCAGCATCCCATTCATCATAAACCTCATCATGGTCGTCCAACACATTGATCGTGAATATCCTTTGCCCGTCACGTTTCCTCGTAAACCAGCCCATTCTGAAGATACTTCCATCGAACAGTCCCGAGGTCTTCAACGGTGATTCATCATTAACAGCCGATTTGGGAATTTTTCCGAAGAGATTCGAGTCGGCAAGTAAGCTGATCATCGCGCCGATAGTGGATGGGTTTTTCGGGAGGACATGCTTCGTGCTCATGATCAAGGAAGATACTGTGGCGCAGATGACCATTGCGCCTAGAAGACCACATAGAACGCCAGTAGAGATTGTATTTTGGACGAGGCGGTAACGGCCAGCGTCAGTAATGGTGCCTATCAAAGTTGAGTTGGGGCTCGTGCCTTCCACCGGCGGGTTGGTGGTGCGGAGTGCGACGTTGTATTGCTGGGCCCGTATAATTCCATGCGTATATCTGATCGCACTAACAATATCGTCTACTCGATCTACATTACCGAGGTCTTTCTCTAGGATACCAAAATGTGACTCCATAGCACCATAGAACCCAGCGCCAAGATTGTTGTTCGTGCTACCGAATACTGGAAGCTGCTCGTATGGAACTACTGTTGCGGCAGTAGTAAAAAGCTTAGCTGTGTCTTCAAGTGGTCGTGGAGGGTTTGAAGGATCGATTGCGAGATTTGGAATGGAAAGCACGGTGTCGACATCTACCTGCTGGACAGTTTCATAGCAGGCTAGTCCCCGCGCGTACGTCAAATTAAACGCCAACCAAGAACCATTTGTAGGCCCCATATAGCCCCAATAATAATTTAGGAGCGGACAACCAGGTCGATTATTGCTTGCGAAACTGGACCAGATGAAATCTCCGTTGCTATCTCCTCCGCTTGCAAGTTGGTTCACCTGAGTAGAGTTACCTGCACATGATGCCGAGCCAAGCGAGTTGGCAATGATGCCACGATAACCAGGTCCGCCCAAGGCAGGGTAGTATGCTAGTCCTTTAATTTGTTCAGTTGTGTACAATGTGCAATTCAGCGTTGAACGAATCGCTGGTATTATTGAGCGAATAGTCGTGTTGTGACCACTTGACGTAGGTCTAATATCTGTATCACCTACCTTGTACGACGCTAAGGCCAGGTTTTGATAGGTCCAGTCCGGATACGAGAGGTTGGCTGCAAGGACCAGTCCAGAAATAGCAGCGTTGTTGCCAGTAGTGCCATTGTCTGATGAGGCAGCGGTACTGAACCATGATTGACGGTTCAGGTTGGCATCATAAGATAGTGGCACTGGAAGCGCAGAGAAAACGCCGCTCACAATAATGGTCAGGAATGCTGCAAGCAGAGTTGACAGAGTCATGAAGAATGTAGCAGCCTGTCGATCTCGTGTCGAATGAAGCAACACCTCAATGTCCGTCATAGATAGATAGTTCCTAGATAATGTTTTACTTGCGTTTGACCCCCCACGCAACAGACAGTAAGGCGCGAAAGTCTTGTACATAGAACTTAAAGTACGAAAGTAGATAGCTATAGCAGCCATTACGAACGCAGGAACGATTGACCAAGCTAGATGCTCATTGTTCGCTGGTGGAACAGTGACCAATCCATGATTGCGGTTGGAGTACGCCAGTAAGACTTGAAGAGCAGCTATCAAGCCAGCGACCAGGCTGAACATTGCGAGTCTTACTGGTGCTGTAATGGCGAGGGGCCTCCACCAATTTACTTGTTGAGTTTCGTCCACAGGATCCTGTTGCATTTCCCACGTGTTGTGGTCGATTTTGAATTTTCGCTGCCTGTCCAGCGTCCCATCTTGGATGAAAAATGACTTGTATTGGCTTGACAAGTGTAATTGTCGTAATGCGTGCAGATGGAGAGCCCCCGTCCGAGAAAATGCTGGGAGGATGGTGGAATTCTGTTTTAAGATCATTGCTAAACCTTCCAGACGTGCTGGATCATGAGGGGCAATTGAACCTCGTGGCATACAAATGATCATATACACAACCAGCAAAATCATAATTCCAAGTAAAGCTTGCATCATGCGGAGTGGTAATTCGCGCACAATCAGCCGATCATGGCTGACTATTGCAGTGCCCTGCACGATAGCGTTATCACCCTCAGTCAATGTCAAATGTGCTATCTGGACCGTAACCTGCTTATAGTAGCGTTCCGCAAGATCCAAGAATAGATCTGTATCGAGGAGATCGCTTGCTGTGGCATTTCCAGCCGCCCGCAAGATCCTAATTTCTGCACCGTCTAATTGAGCATCGTTTTCGTTAACTCCCATGAGTTTGACAGACAATGGTGCAGGCTGCACGAAGGGTGCCATGGATACCGTGCCGATTGCCGAGTTGAAGAGCCATGATGAGACATTAGGAAAAGTCTTTCGCTGTGCGTTGGGATCTAAAACAATATCCGGAAGGATGCCTTGGGCAAGATCGGTGGCGTTGAATGTGATGTTGCCCTTCACAGCTGACATATGCGTTTTGCATATCCACTGCTTTGATTGAACAATCTCTATTTGAGCTAAAGGCGCTGTCGTATTACACCCATTTCGAGTAGGATGAGGGCCCACAACTCCCTTCTGCTGCGCTTTTCCGAAGCCAAAAGCCATTCGGATATCGTCAGGATTATCATAGTCGCCACCATCGCAAATCTCACTGTCGAAGAAGGCGAAGTTGCCTTGGTCCCCATCATCACCGTATGCATAACTTGTGCCGATACGTACACGGCAATTTCCAGCAGTGATATACATTGTGACATTGGCGGTTGGAGAGGCATCGATGGTTGTGTTCATCCAGCAAGGCGGCCATCGCCACGAATAGCTCCAGTTCTCGATTTCGAATTGAGCCTCCTCGCAATCAAGATCGAAGGTCAAAACATCGACCGAAGCTCGTTGAATTGCATCACTAGAAACATCTGATGAATTAATCACAAATGGTTGATAGGCAACTTCTGGTGTTGTGCCGAGCGGATAATGTAAGCCCATCGTATCAACACCATCAATGACATTGCCTGGCAGTTTTGAGTTTGCGAAGAGTTTGCTGCCGTTGTTGACAAACCGGGAAGTCACTTGGTATGGGACGTCTGTCAAGGTCATTGGCCGGGCCATCAAGGATAGAAGACCCGTGGAAATAATGATCAGCAAAGTCCCCAGGTTGACGATGAGCGTACTAGCCGTAACCAGAAAGTCGCCGTTCTTGAGCGATTGCCAAAGGATTTCTGGTACCATGGGGGAGATGTAGTCAAGGAATATACTCCGGGCAGCAGTTGTCTGTGGCCTTTTGAACATCAAAATCCATGGTGTCATCTGCCTTACCCGATAGTCAACACGATACCACAAAGCCTGGACAAGCGTCAATATTGCGGTTGGTCCATACGTCCAAAGGTAGTATAGTTTCATGTTTGTAGACGCCAGGCCATCGTTGTTCAAAGATACAAGATCGATGACCTCCAAGGTAACCAAAATTGTTATGAAGCAGAGCAAGAAGGCGAACAGTACAGACCGGCGCATCCACTGGGGACGCCAACCTCTAGCGGCATGTTTACCCATGAGGTTGTTCGGGTGTGATTGCATTCCGGCTGTTCGACTGTCTAACGGATTGTACGTGGTCGCTGGGTCCATGATAACGGCACTGTGTAAGGCAACTCCTCTTCAAGAGTGACCCTTTTAGCTGAGGTACGCATGTAATCAACTGATCAGGCTGAGATAGCCTATCCAGCGGCAGTTTTGATAAGAGTTCTGGTCGCTGAAGTCCTACTGCTGGCCACGACAGAAGACCTGAGTTGAGTTGGCGAAATACAATCGTATTCAACGCTGTCTTCGAGTTCATGTGATAACGAAGAGATGTTAACTCTGCCTGATGAGAGTTCGGACATTTTGGTCAGGTTCAGGTAAGGTTAGTGTTTATGTTTAGAAAGCGAGACAACAAAAGCCAGAAAAAAGGAGCTAGTATTATTGGAGTTGTTGCAGTGCCTGGCACAGGTGGCCTTAGTTGCATGAACTATGTCCAAGCCTCCCAAGCAGGGAAGTTGATTGGCAGAAAATAAGGTTAGCTAACTTGACGTGTTTCTGCCTCTGGGGGCCTTCTGAAACGCTGCTGGGTTGTCTTTCACATTTATGACGTCTCAAGCTTAAGACATGACCACCGTAAATTGCTTAAGCTATTTATTCCGAAAGTGCAAGCAGACGGGTCGCGCCGACGCAGAAGTGATCCTGTAAAGTTTATTTTCGAGGCAAACGTTTTTGCGAATTCTCCCTGTGTAACAGTTTTTATGTTTGAGAGACCACACTATACAGCCGGCCGTTGAGTTGCTGGGGCATTGCTCGGTGTTGACTAGGCGTGTTTTCTAGAAATCTCCGCTCCAGATGCATAGCAAGTGCACGAACACCATGACAAAATTCTTACTACTAAGAGTGTCATAGGATCCTTATCAGTATCTTGGTCCTGCCACCACCTCACGTTCAAGTTTTTGTGACGAATGTGTGAGGCTGAGGCTAGCTCTAGGATATTATAGCATGACAAAAGCTCTGTTCTCCGCATTGCAGTGAGGAGATAATGAAAGTGCTGGGATATCACTTACAAGGATCACAAGCTGCCATCGTCGTCACAGATATTGAAATCGAATTCCTCGTTCGGGCCGAAAACGACTGCTATGTACTCGAGCCAACATCTTCACTTCTCAAAGTGGTCTATACTTCATAAGGTGACTCAACCCCTGCCACGTAGTCTTCTCTCCTATATAATCCTCGAACATCAGCGATCCTTGGTCCCCGGTTGGCTTGTCATGCGGCCACACAGAAGTGTCTCTTGCCGCCAGGCTATGATTGACAATCAAGTCACAACTCCAATACCTGGATGGGAAGGTTGGCTGAGTGCTTTGAGTAGATGCTTGAACTTTCCGCAAAGCAGATCTGTAGCTCAAGGAAGTAGCCACTTCAAACTTTCGACACATTGAAGATGGAACATGTGAGATTGAGCGATGGAGGCCGGCATCGTAAAGTCTTTGAAGCGCCGTACAGATGTTGCATACAAGGCTTCTCAAGGTTGAAGCTGCTGTGTAACTGGATTTGATAATGTCAAGTTTGGAAGGAAGGATTTTGAAGAGTGGCACAATGGCTGGCCGGTTGGTCTTGGGTTCTTAAGGCAGAGGTGGCCGGACAACAGATGTGGAAGTGAAAAGGCCACGGTTCTGCGAATTTGGTCAGATAAACGAACGGATATTGCTTGAGTGAACTGCTAAAAAGCAGCATAACCTGTCGTCCTGACAGGCCTGCGCAACAGACTCAGAATCATAGATTGGAGGTCTTGTTGTCCGATGTCATTGGTATGTGCGCAGGAATGAGAGTAGCAAGGGGGGAGTGAAAGCAAAGAGCAACTTACTACCTAGCTCAAATCCATGATACTGGAATGTGACAGCATCACTTTAGATCGCCTTGCTAGGCAGTCACGAGATCCTGGTGCTGACCACAACTTGTAAATGTCACATGCTTCCCAGAGGCTGCTCTTGCTCCTTGATCGAGCAGGTCTTTAGCCGTCCGGGAAATGCTCGAACATGTCTCGGATTGACAGTCGTCTTTGTCAATAGCAACACTGCAGGAACCGCAGGCATGGCAGGTGTAGGTAAATTTGATCAGTTTGCACATCCTGTTGGGCAGTCGAGTGACAGGGGAGAGTATGTTCAAATGGTTTTTCTTGACTGACCGAGTTTAGGGCAAGATAAATGGCTCGAATTCTAAGAGCGTGTTGGAGATCCAAGCGTACAGAGGAGCAAATTGGTTGTATCTTATACCATATTGTGTCTTCATAATCATTTTTGCTTCAGTGTGTCGATACCACTAGGCTGCATCAGGAAGGGCATTTTGGTGACAAGGATGTTCCTGAAGATCAGGCAGATCCGACTCATGCGGCTCATGCAGAGACAATGGACATCGCCTCTTCGGGCCATATGCACCAATCTCAAAAGGTTGCCTTTTGCCTGGGACGGACCGAAGCAAGTTTTGGAGTGTTTTGACGTTGCATTGCAATGCGCAGTAGCACGTGTCCACTGGACTTACAGGCACGATGAGTTGTCGCAGTTGGTTCCTGCCTTGCAGCCATATTTCGGTAACACATTGCGATGATATGGAGTTCCTGTGATTGAGAAACATTGTTTCGGAGGATTGCAGACTAAGATAGATCGAATGAGCCTTGCCAGTATAGTAGTAGTAGGAGCTTGTTCCGGACAGCTGCAGCGAGCAAGTGCCGCAAATTGGGAGGGGTATGCCAAAAGACTGTGCATCGTGGCATTAGTGTGGGTGGCTCTGCATTGTTCACACGAGCTGCAGCATACGCCTCTGCTGTCCAAAGGCCAGTTGACCTTACCATTAGGCTTACCACGGGCAGAAAAAGGTGCTCAGGTCTTGGCTATTGTCAGATGAAGATCTCGATGTTCACATCGCATTGCCCGTTAGTCATGGGTTCGGGAAGACTTGGCAGTGCGTATGGGAAGACCTTCTAGCATCTCGTTGTGCGCCATTTTTGGAGGCTCGGGCACTTTCTGGGGTTCCTTCTCGTGAATTTCGACGTAGATAGTATCCCGAGTTTTTGCCTCGCCTCGCTCATGGGATAGAATTTCCAACTTGTCAGAAGGCCCATCGGCATTCGCGGCCAGGGTGTGTCCAAGCCCTTCGGGCGCATCAGTCATCAATCGAATTTCCTCAGTCTGATTTTGTCGTAGCCAGACAGCCTCCTCACTCAGCTGTTTCCTCACAAACTTGTTTCTCTCTTTGCATTCGACGGAGCACCATTTCTTCAGATCGGCCTTCTCAACCAGCTTTCCGGTCTTTGGATTCCATACTTTGCTCTTGCTTGGGTCCTGTTTGAGTTTCGGTTTGGCGCACAGAGCATATCCGCACCTCTCATCAATGTTTCGTTCGTCGACGAGCTCATCGAGGTCAGACGGACGAAACAGGGCCAGACACTCTTTAAAGGTAGCGGTATCTGTAGCGCTGGGATGAGCAGGATCAGTGGTGTCAGAAGGCAGATCAAATGCCACGAGAATCATATCAAGCACTTTGCCTTGAAGCTTCTTCTTGTCTTCAATGCTGAGAGCATGTCGTAGCGCTACATCCCGGAGTCGAGCTTGCTGCTCCTCACCTGCTTTGCTACGGTCGAGCTTCTCATCCTGTTTGCTGCTCATGGCCCGCGACGCCGTATAGACCGAGTTCACTTGGTGATAGTTGAGTAATGATCAGCAGAGCATCATAGGCGAAGATGTTTAGGCCTGCGACGGTGCGTGGGGTTGACCGGAGGAGGAGCAGACCACCAAATCACTATATTCCAACACTGACCATTGAAATATAGTGGTGTTAGATCTCGTCAATCTTGTCTGACCCAGTGACCGCTTGACCATAATATCTCGGTTTCACCTTTGTGGCTTAGACCGTGGTTGTCGCACCTTGTAAGCTGCTGCGTCATCTGGCTGGTCCTGCATAACTGCCCACCTACTCACGCAGTCAATTGTTTGCCAGCACCGACCACCACGGCACTCCCTATCTTTCACGCTGACCCAAATGACGGTGCCATTCAAGGTCAAGGCTCTCTACGAATACAGGTCCAGCGAACCGGACGACCTCAACTTCGAGAATGGCCAAATCATCACGGTGACGGACGATGAGGATGCGGACTGGTACACCGGAGAGTATGCAAGCGCTGACGGGCAAAAGCAGGAGGGCTTGTTCCCTCGAAACTTCGTGGAGAAATATGAGCCTGCCATTCCGACTCGACCGACAAGAGCTCCACGAAAAGCAGCGCCCCCAGAGGCAGTAGAAACTCAAACTACAGCAAAAGTGCCAGAGCCAGCGCCGCCTCCTGCTGCTGTCCCTCCAGCTGCCCACGAGCCAGCAAAGGAAGCCGAAATTGATCCCCCCCGAGAGTTCGTCGAGCCAGTTCCTGCGCCCAAAGCAGAAGCACAACCTCCGGCGTCAGTCGTGGAGAGTAAACCAGCTGCGAAAAAGGCACCTCCGGTCGTCGAAAAGCCTTCGTCAAGCTCTTTCCGGGATCGAATAGCTGCCTTCAACAAGCCTGCCGCGGCCCCAGTCACGCCATTCAAGCCTGCTGCCACTGGCGGAGGTGTCGGCTTCATTAAAAAACCTTTCGTTGCTCCTCCTCCAAGTCGAAATGCCT
Organism: Neophaeococcomyces mojaviensis; assembly: GCA_030247915.1. Taxonomy (NCBI): domain Eukaryota; kingdom Fungi; phylum Ascomycota; class Eurotiomycetes; order Chaetothyriales; genus Neophaeococcomyces; species Neophaeococcomyces mojaviensis. The sequence goes on from JAPDRQ010000052.1 coordinate 151,549, forward strand.
ACGTCCCGCCTCCCCGCGATCTGCCAGCGCAAAAGATTCCCCAAAGAGAGGAGGAGCCAGAGACCGAAAGAGTGGAAGCGGAACCTGAAGCACGTCCACAACGTGCTGCACCGGAAGAGCCCGCTGCTGAAGACGATCAACCAAAGCCTACAAGCCTCAAGGACAGAATTGCTCTGTTACAGAAACAGCAGTTGGAGCAAGCTCAGAGACACGCGGACCATGCTAAGAAGAAGGAAAAACCAAAACGACCTCCGAAGACACGGACCGACTCGTCCGAGATGCATTCTGAGCTACCAGATGAGTCGGTGCCGCTAGAACGAGCGTCAGTCGAGGCTCCGAGACGAGAAGAAGCAGTCGATGATGATATAACACCCTCTCGCACATCTATTGAGGAGGCTAACGCGGCACCTACACCCCCTATGCCTTCTCGAGAGCTCGTCAGCGACACAAACGATGCTGATGACTCAGGCGCTGCAGACACTGAGGATGCCCAAGAGACGTCGACTGAGGAAGAACGAGTGAAGCCGAAATCTGTGAAATCCCCTCCGCCCACCGCTAGGCCAGAAGCCTCCGCAGAAGCGGAAGAAGAGGAGGGCACTGACACTGAAGAAGAAGAGGACCCTGAGGTCCGCAGACGTCGAGAGTTAAGAGAGCGTATGGCCAAAATGAGCGGAGGCATGGGCATGATGGGCATGTTTGGCGCTGGTGCCGCTCCCGGTCCCAGAAAAACCAAAGCGCCCAGGGAAGAACGTCCCCCGGAGTCACAAACGCAGGAAGAGATTGCTCGAGCCCCTCCTGTTCCGATTATGGCTCTTCCAGGCATGTCGAACTTGAAGCAAATGCCCAGACCGGCGCCTGGATCGGAGGAGGAGGACGAATCTGCCCAGCCAACACCTACGGCTGCGCACGACGTCGAGGAAGATTATCTTTCTCAGAAGCCCTCGAGAAAGTCAACTGAACGCTCGATGCCATTGTCTCCTCAAGACCGTGCTCCCCCACCTCTTCCACCGACAGATCGACCAGAACCTCCACAGACACCAGGCGCACGGCCTGTACCACCACCTCCTCCTCCTACTAAGACACCTGGCGAATTGCCTCTGGCCAGGGACATGGATGAGCCCGACGATGAAGATGATGGCATTCTATCTCCACCTCCAAACGCAAGGCCTTTGAGTGTCGCTACTTCTGCGACTCCGCGTGCAGTTCCTCCGCCTCTACCCGTCCAACCATCCTCTGCTGGAGTGGATGAGGCACCAACCAGTGCACGCCCGGTCCCAATGAGTCCGACATCTCCGCAATCAAGACCTCCTCCACCACCTCCCCCGGGCCAGCTCCTGCCCAGACGAACGACCAACGACTCGAGTATTCATGTTCCGCCGAAGGACGATAGTGATGAGGAAGTGACTGAGTACGACGGTGACTATGATACCGACATTGCCTCCAACGCTAAGCACAAAGCTGCTCTAAAGTCTCACAATCGAGATTCTAGCGAAGGAGCCTTGAGTGACGATGCTCCAGCGTCAGCTTTAAGTCCGCAGTCGCGAGCTATACCTCCTGTCCCTTCAGCTGCTCCAAGGGACGTTCCACCGCCACCACCGCCTTCAGCAGCGCCGAGGCCACAAGAATCATTCGAGGCTCCTCGAGCTATACCGCCGCCTCTGCCACCACTGCAGCAGCCGCAAGCTCCACCACCACCACTACGACAATCAGTCGATTCTCCTCGAACTGCACCACCCATACCGCCTCCACAGTCTTCAAGAGAGGGGCCGGACTACGATCCCTATCGAAGCTCCACTTACCAACCAGCCCTCCCTGGCATGATAGCATCCCTACGAAGGCCGACAGAAGAGTTTGATGATGATGATGATGAGCAACCAGAATTATCACATCCTAATTATGCTCCACCACCACCTATGGAACGGCCGGTACCACCACCTCCGCCAACAGAGCGCGCCGTTCCACCACCACCACCACCACCACCATCTGCAGCTGCTCCAGTCTATAATGAGCCAGAGCCCACTTCAATGTCCGGTGCCCTTTCAGCACTCAAGCCATCAACAGAACTAGGCCGCAGCAATACAACCAGCCGTCGATCCGCAGACGTCTCTCGCCAAACGCACGACCAGGGGTTCATCGCCTCAGACGTCGATGTTGGTCAAAATTCTATGTGGTGGACCCAAGAAAACAACCCCCCTCCAGTCCTACAAAACCGCAACGACGTTCTTTGGGAAGTTGAATCCTCCACTAACCAGAAGCGGGGCGGCAAGACTTCAGTATCACGCGACGTGTACGTCCTCTACCAAGACTATTCACAAACCACAATTAACGCAACCTTCGATGCTTCCGAGCCGACTCACGTTAGTTTCGAGCAGAGTCATGAACGCCCGCCGATGCAACCGCGCAAAGATCAACTAGAGTCTGCCTCCGAAACATACGGCGCCAAAATTGCAAAAGCTGCAGAGAAGGCCTCCGGCAGCACTGTTGGCGATGGATCAGCGCAAGAATTTGTGTTGTCACTTATGCGGCCACTAAATTCAGCACTGATGCCTGTTGGCACGAGATCGTACGGCGCTCTAGTCTACGCTAACCTCGCGAATGCATCGACACAGCAGTTCGACGAAATCAGGCCAGGTGACATCATAACTTTTAGGAACGCGAAATTCGCAGGTCACAAGGGCGGTTTGCACCAAAAATACAGTCAGGATGTGGGCAACCATGTCGGGGTTGTGATTGACTGGGACGGGACGAAGAAGAAGATTCGGGCTTGGGAGCAGGGGAACCAGGAGAAGGGAAAGAAGGCAAAAGTCCGAGATGAGAGCTATCGGGTTGCCGATCTCAAGTCAGGAGAGGTGCAAGTCTGGCGTGTTATGCCAAGGTCTTACGTCAACTGGGGTACTACTTAGATCCTTTGCATGTATGGCATACTGGTAGCATAATAGCCTTGGTTAGAATTCAAGTCGCATCCGCCTCTCACCAAAGACCTGCTATCGGTCCTTGTTACGCCGCTACGGGACCTGCTGCATACTGTTCCTCACAGTGCTTGTGTCATGGCATTCATTCATGTGAATATTTCGGCCTATCATATCTCATACCTCACTCAAGCATGGACATGTTCCAATTCTACAACTCGTCCTTTGTGGTCCAAACCTCGGTCGACTCGGTCACGGTAACAACATGCGCCGCTTCACCTACGACTGTCGCGGTCGCATCCGATGGCTTGTCCCATCCACACACCGCCGGCGTCCC